>NDGN011190440.1:0-21113 GCA_002564285.1 Tympanoctomys barrerae | reverse complement strand
GTATTAATTATTGTAACTGTCCTACTATCCTGTTTTGAAACTGTCTCATTACTATTTGTTTCTGAATGAAATAAATAAATAAATTCCATCTATCCAATACTGATTGTTACCCAAACAGGATTCAAATAAAATGACACGTAAAAATCATACAACACCTCAATAAATGTAGTTGGTGAATGTCTCAACAAATGTCAGCAAGTGTTGTTCTTCAGGATAATGTCCTCTTGCAAACCTCACTGTGGAGCCAGCTCCCTGCTATGTGGACTTACACAAGGCTTAACATCAATCACCACTGAACTCCCTCACCTTGTTGCCTTGGGCCCAGCCTGACAAGCTCTGCTGAGCCCTGACAGTGCACTTCCCCACAGCTCCCATGTGTCCAACCAAGTCACTGATAAACCTGTTGGACGTTGCTGCCTAATCTCTAGAATGCCGTGAGTGCATATTTCTGCTTTTGTAGGCTACTAAGCGGAACATAATGCCAAATAAGCAGCCAACTAATCAGGCTTGGAATCTGTGAGCACAGTTTAATGTTACAACACAAATATGAAACAATACTTATCACATCGTCCAATGTCAGGGTTTGGGGAAGGAAGAAATCAGCTACCAGGAGGGAGGGGGCCGGGCAGGGCAGAGTCTGTATTGGGAGGCGGGTGGTGGTAGTAATGAGCCTCCTGGGAGGAGTGCAGCAGCCCCCTTGTGGCCAGTCCAGCCTGAGCACTAGTGACAGCCACACTAAGCTGACTGATGCTGGCTCCATCTTTGGCCTCACGGTAACCCAGAAGAGACAACTTCTGTGTGTACCAGTTGGGTACCACAGTTCCCACTTCCCCCTTTTCCATCCTCTTTGAGCTGTCTTAAGCAATGACTGAAATTCCATGTTAATGTTACCTTCTGTGAACTCCATCTGAGTCTGAGAGAATGGGCATGGGGTTATTCTGTGCACCTGCTGGCTCGCACTATGAGAGACCAGAAGGCCTGGGTCCCCCGGAAAGCACCGGCAGCGTGTGCAGGTAGCGCTGCGTGTCAGCACTGACCTGTGCTCTCTACACCTGCGAAAGCACGGCTGCCCCAGCTTGCAGGAAGCAGACTAGCCTTGGGGACTGTGCCTGGTGGAGTCCACACAGAACTCCTTTGGCCTTGCCCCACCCCCCAACAAGTCCTGCATCCACATGGACATCTGTGCTTTGCTCACTTCCCTTCTCAACTCAGGATCCAGGCAAATACAGCAGCTGAGCTGTCATCACTCAGGGCAGCTTTTCGTATCTGCAATCAAACACACCTCCCCTGTGCCCACCTGGCCAAGACCCTTTTTCTGAATTTCAGTTAGGTGTTTTGTTCTTTCCTCTTCTATGTTGCAAACAGCCATACTCCTGTTATTCCAGTCTTTGGTTTGACCTAGGTTCTTTCATGAGGAACACAGGCTCCTGAGTAGTTTCTAAGGACTGGACGCCAGTGCTCATGTCTTACACAAACATCTTCTGAGGCTAAGGACCAGCAGGTTCAAGGGCTCTCAGGTCATAGAGCCTCAAGTGAGTAAGGTGAAAGGAGGAGGGTGAGGGGGAGTCATGCAAGTGTGGAGGTTCACATCCTTATATCCAGATCTCTAGGAGGCTGAGGCAGGAGGACCACACACTTGAGTCTAGCCTGGAAAATTCAGTGACCTAGTGAGACTCTGTCTAAAAACTTAAAATTTAAAAGAAGGGTGGGATAGGGGATTAGCTCAGTGTGAAGGCCCTGGGTTCAATCCCAGTACCCAAGAAAGCTTACATGC
Source organism: Tympanoctomys barrerae (assembly GCA_002564285.1). Taxonomy (NCBI): domain Eukaryota; kingdom Metazoa; phylum Chordata; class Mammalia; order Rodentia; family Octodontidae; genus Tympanoctomys; species Tympanoctomys barrerae. The sequence continues at coordinate 19,339 of NDGN011190440.1, read as the reverse complement.
TTGTGTTTTTGCTCATTTATGTTCTCCACTATTCCACAATAAAGTATATGCAAAGAACGTTCAACATGAGTGTTTATGTTTTCAAGGAAAGAGAAAAAAACCCTAAAGGGAAACCTATGAAAACATATCCAAAGAAATAAATTGTGCTTGGTGTTTGTTGGTTAAAACTATCAAGTTCAAAGTTCTCTCCTATTTTCCTATGATCTAGTTAGGGAATACTTTGGATAAAAAAAATTCAAGCAAAGATCCTGTTTACTCATTCCATAGTAGGATTTGCTAAAAGCCAAGGATCTGGTAGGGGTGTGTTCACAGCCCCATAAAGCCTCCAGCCCTACCTGCCCTTCTTAGATCTCCAGGCATAAGTCAAATCATAAAGCATTTTCCTGACAAGTCCCTAAATCTATGCCTTATAATGAATGCCTCATAATGAACACTACAGTTCTACTAGGCTTGCTAAAATATTAGTAATTAAATGCAGGCTTCACATATAAGGAAGGCCTCTTATTGGAAATGCTATATTAACAGCTCCATATTAAAAATGAACCCCAAATAAAATGAGTTCCACCAGGATATTACTTCCCAGACATCAAATAAAGGTTCAGGTTATTTGAGGCGATCACCAATGACTTGGTTTTCATTAACAAGAACTGCATTCTTTCAGGTTCACACTACTTTTAGTCCATGAATGACAAAAACATTGAAAATTATGAATAAAGTGACACAAAAATCTCCCTCCAACTGTCACACAGACTCTGCGGTTTAGTTCTACACAATCTGTTCAGTACTGAAGTACAAAAGTGGTGTGCCAGTGTGGCTGGGAAATTGACATCCCAATTCCCCTCTGTAAGATGGGGCCCACTAGCATGAGGTTGGCCTGTCCCAGCCAGTGGCTCCTCACTATCTCACAGCCACAAGCCCTGCACCTCCTGACACATGCACCAACCTGGCTGCCCTGGCCTCCATGCTCTTCTCAGAGTACCCCACACACTCAGCACCCCACTTGCCTGATTATTCCTCAAGGCAAGCATGTCAGTCAAGACTTGCATGAAGAGAACATCCTTCACTTCTATTTTTGTTTTTATTTTAAAGAAAAACTATAAAACAAAAATTTGCAACATGATAATGGCATGGTAACAATGGTTAATACATTGCCTATTGTCATCTTTAAATTAGTTACTCAGGATTCAAGGTATTAGGGCTGGGGAGATAGCTCAGCAGTCTAAGTGCCTCCCTAGCAAGTACAAGGACCTGAGTTCAATCCCCAGTACTACATCCTGTGCTAGCTCCAGAACCCCGAGCACGCTGCTTTAGCCACTGAAACTGGGCATCGTGGCACATGCCTATAATCCCAGCACTGAGGAGCCTGAGAGAAGGGGATCACTATGAGTCCAAGCTGTGTAGCGGACCCTGTACCAAGTAAATAAATTAATAAAATTCTTAAAAAGAATACAAACAAATAAATATTAGCACAAAACTTTCTTTTCAATGAACTAAGAGAAATTAATTGTACAACAATCTTAACTACCGTGTGTGTGTGTGTGTGTGTGTGTTTTCATTTCCCTTTCTTCTTTCCATTTCTCCATCCCAGTTTCTCTTTCTTTTCAAATTTTCTTCCCATTTTATAATATCTATTGTACATTTTGAATCTTATTTACTCTTTCAGCTTCTCACATTAGGGAGACAATATAATGTTTCCACATGTACATCTCGTTTAGTTCACTTATGAATATTGTTCAAGTCACATCCATTTACTTATAAAAGTCTCCCGTCTATCCTCCTTTATGGTTGAGTAGTATGCCATGGTATGAAACAACCATATCTTTTTTTATCCATTCCTCAGGTGATGGACATTTGGATTGTTTCCAAGATCTAGCTATTACAAATTGTGCTGCTATATACATGGGTGTATATGTATCACTGTGGTACAACAACTTTAATTCTTCTCAGAATGATACCTAGAAGGGGTACAATGGGGCCAAATGAGCTCTCTAATCCTCGCTTTATGAGGAGTCTCCACACTGATTTTCACAATGATTGCAAAAGTCTATACTCCTACCCACAGTGGAGAAAGATTCCTTTTCTGCACAGCCCCTTCAGTATTTGTTATTGGTTGATTTATTGATAATAGCCATTTTTTCTGGGGTGAGATGGAATCTCAGCATTGTTTTAATGTGTATCTCTCAAATGAGCAGAGATTTTAAACAAATTTTCATATATTTATTTGCTGCTTGTATTTGTTCATCTGAGAAGTATGTATTCTTCTCAGATGTCTATTTTTGAGTTCTGTCTTAAATTTGAGAAGTCTGATTCTTTTGAGTTCTTTATATGTTCTAGATAGTAATCCTTTAGCTGAGGAACAGCCGGCAAACATTTTTTCCCACATTGTGGGTTGTCTCTTCCCTCTGTTGGTGGTTTCTCTTGCTGTACAAAAGATTTTTTAATAAGATAAGATTCTAGTTGCTGATTCTTTGTGATAGGCCCTGTGCAATTGGGGTTTTATTTATAAAGTTTTGCCTACATCATTGTCAAGGGTTTTATCTATTCTATCTTCCATCAGATTTAATTTTTCTGTCTTAATATTTATATCTTTGATCCATTTCAAGTTTAGTTCAGTGTATGATGAAAGACATGGGTCCAATTTTAATCTTCAGTATGTGCAGGCACAGTTTCTTCAGCACCATTTATTAAAAGGCTATCTTCCATGAATGTGTTTGGAAATTTTGTCAACCTAAGATGATTGAGTATGTCTGAAATTGCTTCTTTATCTTCTAATCTGTTCTATTTGTCTTTAGTTCTGTTGTTTTGCCAGTACCATGCTGTTTTTTTCCCAGTAGCTTTGTAGTATAATTTCAAGTCAATGCCTTTTGCCTTGCCTTTGTTGCCCAGAATTTCATTTGGCCTTCTTGGTCTCTTCTGGTTCCAAATAAATTTTAGGATTATTTTTTCTAGTTCTATAAGATATGCTGCTGGAATTTTGATCAAAATGGCATTAAATCTGTATAACAGTTTTGGAAATATGGTCATATTCATTATATTGGTTCTTCCTACCCAAAAGCAAGAGATATCTTTCTACTTTCTAATATCTACTTCAACCTCCTTTTTCAGAGTAGTGTAGATTTCGAGGTAGATGTCTTTTACTTCTTTCGTTAGATTGATCCCTAGGTATTTCATAAGTATATACTATTTTTATCAATTTTTAAAATGTCTTTAAAAATCATTCTGAGAATCCCAAGTACTGCAAAAACAATCATTCTGAGCATATCTTCCAATTGTTCTTCAAACTCAAGAACAAGAGATATCTTTGCATTTCCTGATATCTTCAATCTCCTTTTTCAGAGTATTATAGATTTCAACATATAGGTCTTTAATTTCCTTTGTTAAATTGATTCTTAGATGCTTCTTTCTCTTTAGATGCTATTGTGAAAGGTGTTAGTTCCCTAATTTCTCTCTCAGTGAGTTTGGTTTTCATATACAAAAAGGCTATTGATTTTTGAGTGCTGACTTTGTATCCAGCTACACTACTGAATTTGTTTATTAAATCTAATGGGGTTTTTTAATGGAGTTTGGTGGTTTTCTATGTAGAGTATCATGTCATCTGTAAATAATGATAATTTAACTTCCTCCTTTTCTTTCATTATTCTTTTTATTTCTTTTCTTATCTAATTGCTCTGGTTAAACTTTGCAGGGCTATTTGGATAACAGTGGAGACAGTGGACATCCTTGTTTTGTTCCTGATTTTAGAGAGAAAGCCTCCAGTTTTACCCACTCAGTATTGTGCTGGTTGTTAGTTTGTCATAGGTGGGTTTTATCAGATTGAGATAAAGATTATCTATTCCAACTTCCTGTAGGGTTTTTTTAAATAACAAATGGGTGGTAGACCTTCTCAAAAGCTTTTTCTGCTTCTACTGTGATAATCATACTATTTTTGTCCTTGGCTCTGTTAATACATTACATTTATTGATTTATGTGCATTGAATCATCCTTGCATCCTTGCATAGATTCCACTGGTCCTGATGATTTGCTGCATTCTGTTTAACATTATCTTATTGAAGATTTCTGCATCTATCCTCATTAGGAGATTGGCCTATAACTCTTTCCTAGTTAGGCCCTTCTCCAGTTTTGATATCAGGGTAATACTTGGTTCCAGGAGTGAATTTTGGGGCACTGGTGCTCTTTCAATTTCATTAAAGAGTTTCAAGAGTAGTGATGTTATATATTCTCTAAATTTCTTGTAGAATTCAGCATTAAATCCATGAGGACCTATGCTTTTCTTTGTTGGTAGGTTTTTAATTACATCTTCTATTTCTTGATATTGGTTTATTTAGGATTTTATATTTTCTTGGTTCAGCATTGGCAACTCATATATATCTAGGAATCTCTCCATTTCTTCTGCATTCTCCATCTTATTAGAATTCATGTTCTCAAAGTAGGTACAGATGATCTCTTGGATTTTTGAAGTCATGATTTCACTCTTTTCAGTTCTAATTGCCCTGATTTGAGTCTTTCATTTTGGATATACATAAGTCTGGCTAAGGGCTTGAAAATTTTATTTAATCTTTCAAAGAACCAACTCTTTGATTCTTTGATTCTTTGTATTGCTTTCTTAGCCTCCAGTGCATTAATTTCTGCTTTACTCTTTATAATATTCTCCCTTGCATGAGTTTTTCGCTTAGTCTGCTCATCTTTTTCTAGAAGTTTAAAGTGTACCATTAAGTTGTTTATTTTGCTTCCTCTGTTTTCCTCATATGCTATATATTTCCGTCTTAGGGCTGCTTTCATTGTTTCCTATAAGTTCTGGTATGTTGTACTGCCATTATCATTTAATTACAGAAAGCTGTCTAACTTCTTCCCTAATTTCACCTGTGACCCATTCGTTGTTCAGAAGTGTGTTATTTAATTGTCATGTGCTTATGAAGTTTTTATGGGGTTTTTGCCATCAATTTCTAATTTCATTGCACTGCACTCTGGCAATATGCATGGGATAATTTTAATTCTTTTGCATTTACATAAGCATGATCTGTGCCCTAGTATGTTGTTTATTTTGGAGAATGCCTTGTGTGCAACTGAGAAGAATGTATATTCTGATGTTGTGGGGTGGAAGATTCTGTAGACAACCACTAAGCCCATTTGTTCCAAAGTTTGTTTCTGTTCTAATAGTTCAACGTTGATTTTTTTTTGTCTAGTTGATCTTTTTATATTGCAGTACTGAGATCCCCCAGTATAATTATATGAGTGTTTCTTTTATTTCTCATGCCTGATATGTTTTATATACATGGGTGCACAGGTATTTATTGCATACATATTTATGATTGCTATATCCTCCTTTTAGATTGTTTCTTTGTCTCTCTTAATCAGCTTTGGCGTGAAATTCACTTTGTCTGAAAATAGAATAGCTACTACTGGATTTTTCTGGGTTCCTGTTGCATGGAGTAGTGTTTTCCACTCTTTGACTTTTATTCTATGAATTTCTCTTTCAATTACATGTTTCTTGGATGCAGAATACTATTGGATCTTACTCCTTGATCTATTCTGCCAATCTGTGTCTTTTAATTGGTGAATTGAGACCATTAACATTGATTCTTATAACTGAAATGTAGTGAATTATCCTTGTCATGTTTCTTTCACTATTGCTCTCTCACCCCTTTTTTATCTCTCTCTGTTTGCTTGCCTTTTCTGGTGGATTCTCTCTGTTGGGGTTCATAGAGTCATAGTCCTTTTTATCTTTCTAGAATGTCCTTCAAAACATTCTGGAGTGCTGGTTTGGTGGTGATAAATTTCCTCAGATATTCTTGGTCATAGATATATCTTATTTCTCCATCAGTTTTGAAAGATAGTCTTATGGGATACATCCATCTGGGATGAAGGTTATTTTCTTTAGAACTTGAAATACTTCACTCCAAGCTCCCCTTGACTTTAGAGTTTGTGCTGAGAATCAGCTGTGATTCTGGAGAGCTGTCTTTCATAGTTGATTTGTTTCTTTTCCTTAACAGTGTTTAAGGTTCTATTCTTGCGTTGAATTTCTGGAATCTCAACTATGACATGCCTGGCTGTAGATTTTGTTTGATTATAGCTAATTAGAGTTCAATATGCTTCATTTGGCTGTATGTCAAATTCTTTTTCCCTCCCAGGGAAGTTTCTTGCCCTGAAGTCTGTGAACAGTTTTTTTTTTTAATTTCATTTGTACTATCTCTTGCTTTTTCATTGACTCCAATTAATCTTAACTAATCTTTCTTTGCCTCATCTAGCAGCTATTGGATTGATTTCTCATGGCCTCTTGCTATTTTCAAAAAATCTTTCTTTCTATGATCACTAATCACAAGCCTGTCCTCTATATCTGAGATCCTGTCCTCACCCTGGCTTAATCTGCTATTGATACTTTCAATAGGATTTTTATTCTCCTGGATATCTGCTTAAATTTGCCTTATGGATTCCATTTCTTTGCTATCCATTGCTTATATAATTTTCTTACACCCTTCTATTTTTTGTTTGTATCTACTGTACATTCACTAAGCATAGTTTTCATTATGGATGCCATCTCTTCAATTCTCTGAGAAATTATTTCTAATTTTATTTTTTTCTAGAGCCTTGTTTAATTGCCTTATTGTTTTCACTTCAGAGAGGTCACATAAGTGAATTTGGGATTGTCCTACCAAATTGAAACCTGAGTTTGCCTTTGGTGAACTAGAGGTCTGGGGCTGTACATTATTTAAGTATGCCTTGTCACTTTATTTCTTTTTTTTAGTTGAATTCCTGGGGTAAGGATTGTAAATTGTCTAAGCTGGGTTGCTGTATTGCTAGTATTAGAATCCTTAAGGAAATGACTACTCTGAGGTACCTTCCAGGTGTAACTGGTTTTTGGGTTTTGAGTCTGTTGCAAGATCCTACCTTTTCAATTTGTCAGCCATGATAAGTTGCTGCCTTATTGGCCCAGCCTCTGGCTCTTTGTCACTGTGCCACAGTATTTTCTGTGACCCATAGTCAATCTCAGTCTTGGAATACTAGGAAGAACAGCTGTTTAGAATAATTATTTCACTTTTGGATACCCATAGTCAATCTCGGTCTTGGAATACTAGGAAGAACAGCTGTTTAGAACAGTTATTTCACTTTTGGCTACAGTACTACCATCAGCAATGACAATACAAACACAGCCTAGAAAAATGACAAACTAAGGTAACCATTAATTTGCTATTTTTATCCATATGAACTAGACTAGTGGTTACATGACAAAATCTAAAATAAGCCAGAAAATTATATGCAGTATACAAGTCCTTAAAATGTCAATTTTCCCCTCTTGGTTTAAAATTTAAAATGGGCTAGGGAGAAAACAGAGAAGTGGAAGAAGAGGAAGAAATTAGAAATAAGGCTGGAGGACAAAAGGGGATCAGGCTAGCTTTGGGAAACTGGTGCAGAAGGAAAGAGAAGAACAAATTTAAAAGAATGGAAGAGAACCACAACTACCAAGAGGGTAGAAACCATGTTCACACTCATAAAAACAAGATCAAACAATAAAAAGGAAAAAAAAAAAAAAACCTCAACAACAAAAAACAAAGAGAGAAAAAAAAAGTAGAGAAAGAAAAATTTCCACTTCCAGGTTCCTCTCTCCTGTCACTTGTACACAACATGTGGAGACAGTCCTGATCCATGTTGATTTATCCCAGAAAGCCAGCAGTAGCCTTTTGACAGGGTAGTGAATAATCTCAGTGAGCCTGCGCCTTTTGGGCAAGACCAGACTCATTCTGCCTATAGCTACCGGTACACCTTCTGTGGGCCTAAGCACAGCTGGAAGACACTGGATGGCGCCTGCAGCCACTCTGTTCTGCACTCAGTAGCCCATTCTTTAAGATGGCTCATGGGCAGTCAGCCAGTCACCCTCTCCCAAGGGACTCCTGAGCCCTCAGCACATCCGCTGCTCCCCTCTAGTGCTGTGTCTCTCTGTGGAGATCTCTAAGGTCACCAGCAGTCACCGTGTTCCTGCAGGTTTGAACATTCCCCTCCCAGAGAGAAGTGAGTATTGTCTCAGAGAGAAGGCACCACCAGCTCCTTCCTTCCTTGTTGGTGTTTCTCCCTTCACTCTCTCTGAGGGCTTCCATCTATGCTTCCTATCCTTTCTGGGCCTGGAGGACCCACGTCCCTCCTCATCTTCCTCCTGGTGCTGTATTCCAGCATCTGGACAGTGACTCTCAGAGAGGCTCTTTCTGTGTTGCTCACTACTCCACCATCTTGGTGCTCAATGCCTTCATTTCTTTCTTTTTTTTTTTTCACATATGTTGGTAATACATAACAGTTACAGTTCTCTGGGTTGATTGGTACATGTGTGTATCATATGTTGATCATTTTTAACCATACTACCCATCTCCAAGAATTCTGCCTTTTTGTCTCTTTTATCTTACTCTTCAATTTGTTCATGTTTTGTTTCTCATGTAAGAGAAAGCATGTGACATTAACTTTCTGGGTCTGACTTATTTCACTTAATATTAATGTACAAATTCTGTCCATTTTCATGCAAATGACATGATTTCATTCTTTATAGCTCCTTAATATATATATATATATATATATATATAATATTCTCTTCATACATTTTTATTGATGGGGATCTAGGCCATTTCTAGAGCATGGCTATTATGAATTGTACCATTATGAACATAGCTATGTGCGTACCACAGCAATATAATGACTAACTCTTTGGGGCAGATACCCAGAAGAGGTATAGCTGAGTTAAATGAGATTTCCATTTTTCATTTTCTGAAAAATTTCCATACTGATTTCTACAATGGTTGTCTATTTTTCACTACCATTCACAGGGTTCAATCCCCTCCCCCATCCTTGCTAGTATGTGTTTGTGTGTTTGTGACTAATGAAAACCATTCTGACTAGAGTAAGATTTGTTATTTCTTTGAGGTTCTGGGGATTGAACCCAGGGCTTTGTGCATGCCAGCCAATCACCCTACCACTAGTTATACCCCAGTCCTTGTGTATTTTTAAACATACCATTGTGTCAGGTGTGGCAAGAAGCAGGGAACCAGAGGTATATGCAATTCCATGGCCTGCCTAGATCTGCAAGCTGGGCTGTGCTGGGGCCTCTGGTAGGGGATTGGGAATTATAGGCCCCAGTAACCCTTGCAGAAAGCCCTGCAATGAGGCACACTGCCCCTCCCCAGCACCTTCCTCAGCTTACCCTAGCCAGACCTGCAGAGTACAGCAGCTGGTGGAGACAGCACAAGGCTGGTGGCAACACAGGGAGTGTGGGTGCTCCTGGCTCAGGAACACTTCTGGCACAGTCATCTCCTCATCTACTAGAGTCTTTGTAAGCAGAGGGGTGCCTTAGGCAGACTACACTTTTGAAAACTTACTCTGGCGGGAAGGAATATGAGAAAGACTAAGAGAGCAAAGCCCCACCTAAGATAGGGCAGCTGGGAGGGTTCTGTAAGAGCCCAGGGCCCCCCTGAGTATGGTAGCACATGGCTGTAATCCCAGCACCCAGAAAGCTGAGGCAGCAGGATTGCTGCAAGTGTGAGGCCAGCCCGGGCTACATAGTGCATTCAAGGCCAGCCTAAACTGCACAGTAAGATCTTGTCTCAAAAAGACCAGGGTCCAGACTTGCCACCTACACATCAGGTGCAAGAGAGAATGCAGGGGCAAGGCCAAAGGTACAACCACCTCATTCATGCATCACAGCCTTTCTGAGTCATTCTGGGAAGGATGCTAGCACCTTTGGGTAGGGGAAGCACAAGGACCTCAGGAAGAGCATGTATTCAGATAAAGGAGCAACTTGATGGCTGCTGGAAGGAATCTTGCTTCAGCTCTGATTTGGTTAACCATAACTGTATTATGCCAAGACACAGGATAGAAAAAAGATAGGGAGAATTATTCACTAGGATTTCAATAGTGATTTCACATAAAAATCTAGATTTATGACTTCAAGTCAAGAAAAAAAATCAAAAAAGGATTTTTAAGCCAGGCACACACCACAACCCCAGTACTCTAGGAAGCTGAAGCAGAAGTACCACAAGTTCAGACCAAGCCTGGGCAACTAGCAATTTAACAAGATCCCACATCAAAAAAATTTTTTTAAAGACTGGGGATATAGCTCAGTGCAAAGGACCTACGTTCACTCTCTAGTACTGCAACAAAAGGGACTTCATATCACAATATGGCAATAATTAAAACTAAGTCTGGACACCCAGTTTTCATTGGGTCCGTGCCCTCCTGTGTACCGTGGGATGCCCTTCACCCCCATGAGCAGCAACACTGCTGTAATTAGCCAAGAAAACACAGGTGTTGGTGAGGATGCAGAGAGATGAGAAGCCTCACTCATGCTGGTGGGACTGTCTGCTGATGCAGCCACTCCAGAGAACAGTGTGGTGTTTCCCCACAAAATCAAACACCCCAGCACCCTATGATCCAGCAAGTCCAGTTGCTGGGCTCATATCTTCAAAAATTTAAAGCAAGAGCCGAGGCATTGGTACACCCATGTTCAGAGAAGCATTACTATAGACAACAGCCCAAGGGAGTAGGTAACGCAATGTCTACCCACTAATGAAGAGTCAAGCAAAACATAGTGTACAGATAGAATAAACTTCAGAAGGAATAAAATTCTTGCCAATAGATGAACTGAAAGGCTTGGTGTGAACAGAAAGAAGCCAGACACAAAAGAACAAGCATGCGTGATTCCACCTGGGGAGTACCTACAGCAGCCAAATTCACAGGAACAGAAAGTAGAGCGACCATTCCTAGGAGCTGAGGAGTCAAGGTCTGGGAATGACTGCTTCATGAAGTAGCTCCGGCTTTGCAAGATGAGAAGAGAGTCCGGCGATGGATGGTGGTGACAGCACCGCCACAGCAGAGATGTGCTTTGTGCCACTAAGTTGTACACTCAGCAGTGGCTAAAATGGTAAATTTTATGTCATGTACACACACGCACACACACACACACACAGAGCAACACTCACATTTTCACATGTTAAAAGAAAAAAAAGTGCAATTTTTCTTTAGAAGCTAATGATAAAACTCAACTAGCTATGAGATGATTTTAAATGATAAAAGCAAGATTGATAGTCAAGGGAAAGGAAAGGTGATGAACACTCAATCCATTTGAATTCTGAACCCCAAGTAAACCGCAGGACAATTAGGGTTAGAGAACATAATATATGCTATATTAGATTAGTACCCATTGTAATGTAAACAATGAAAATTTGAAGGTCAATGGAAGAAAATTTTAAGGAGGTCAAGTAATACTAAGATTCAAACATGAAGTTTTAAAGCATCCAAATTTCAGCCCCCTAATGTCCTATACGATTTTGTCATATACTCAGAGATATCTTTGAGGAAATAATTTTTCTACTATGACAGAACGTTCACTTGAAGTTCAGCAAATCTGTCATTTTACTTCTTTACCTTGGGTATTAAATTCAATTTCATGTAAAATTAAATATTTTTAATTTAAAATGGCATGAATCATGTGATGGCATTCTCACGGAACTTAATCTGTTTATCCCATGAATTTTCATTTCCTATTTACAGACATTTATATGTATGTGCAAAGGTTCAGGATGCTACCTAGCAAACATGAACTCTAGTTATCTCTAGAGTGAGGTATAGGGTGATCTGTAGTTTTCTTTGTAGTTTTTCTGAACTGTTTGATTATTAAATAACAAGTACAATGTTAATTATTCTAATATACAAATCACTCCAACCTGGATTGCCCCACTGGGCCCTACCCCCTGAGCAGGCCAGGTCACTCTGGTGGATGCATGTCCAGGGGCTGATACTCATGCTCCAGCAAGAGGTATTTATAGAAACTGCATCCAGACAACTCAAGGCTGCTAGAATGAGGCCTGCATCCAGTGTCTACAGCTTCTTAGCTTCCAGGCCCACACACATCAACAAAGGTTCTAGAATGCTGCCAGATAGTTTTGTCTCCCAGAGAACACTTGGAGATGCCTGGAGTTGTCTCTTAGCTGTCACAACTTGAAAGGGTAGAGTGCTGCTAGAATTACTGGACAGAGTTTAGGGAAGCTGCCAGACACCTTCCAGTACTCAGACTACCACTCACAACACAGAATTATCACACCTAGAATATTGGTAGGGAGCAGTTGGAAGATGCTTTCTAGAAGGATGCATGTTCATTCAGCCAAGCATTTTATGCTCACAATGATGTGTATTGGTTAAAGTAAAAACAAAAACAATCTTTCCTCAACCAATGTAATGACCACTCATCATTGAGACCTTCAGTCTTCAGATAAAGTCATGAATATGCCAGCTGGTTTACCTCTGCTCTTCACATTAGACCAAAATGGCACATGGCACGGGTATGCTGCTTTCATCACTCCCTGGCAGACACCAACAGAACATTCTCTGTGCATTCTTGCCCCCATTAACAACCACACGACATCAGATGGCAACATTTCTCCATCCATATTACAGCATTCATATTTGACAATCCACAGTGAGATTTTCTTTCCAAGGAAAAAATAATCAAAGTTTTCACATTTTAATGATATCAAGGTTTTTCTAATTTTTTTCTTTGGCTTTTCTTCAAGATTTACTTTTGTACATGGTCAGCCATTTTCACACAGAAAAACATTGGTTTGGTGCCAACAACTCATCAACAAGTTGCTCAGACCACATTTTAGGGGCAAAGACTTTAAAGAAATACCCACAAGAAATAATATTTATTTACCAGTTACTTTGCCAGCCATGGAAGGTGCCTTCATGAAGTAGCCCCTGGTTCCTCTCCTTTTGTGGTGTCTGGGGGGCTATGTGTCACCAAGGAAAAAGAAAAAAAAAAAAAAAGGAACAGGCAGTTCTCACCTGAGATTGGTGGCATGAAGACTGTAAAGGAAGAAAGCAAAATCCCAATTCCATGACTGAACATGGTCAGCTGAGTATCACTGGTGGGACAAGGCTCCAGCAAATTAACACCCAGTGACTGGGGCTCAGAACCTCAAGGCTTCCAGAAGGTCCATCTGGGTTCGCCCACTTTTAGTTACTGCCACTTAAAAAATTAACCTAATTAGAAGATGTCTTAGTTGCTTTCTTGTTATTGACACCACAAGTAAAAGGAGGAGAGGTTTATTTTACTTCAGTTTATAGAGGTTTCAGCCTGTAGTTAGCTGGCTCCACAGCAGGTGGCATAGCACAGGAAACAGTCCACAGCAGAGCAGGCAGGAAAAGGTGAGCTTCCCTTCCCATTTATATTCCATCCATGTCACAAGCCTATTGGTCCCACTCACACCCTGACTAGGGCTTCACTCTAAGTAATTTCATTACCCATAACTACGCTAAAAAAAATCAGTGGAACTATAAAGTTATGATACCCATAATCCAGTATCACACACCCATGATCTAGCTACCTCCCAAAAGCCCCACTTTTGGGACCACAAGGCTTTGAGGGGACATCTACATATAAACCATGATAGGAGGCAAAGGAAAACTCAGTGCAAGCTGGAGCTACATTCTGGGAGGACAGAGGAAAACCAGCTTGGGTATGCATGAGGATACCTAGGGTAGGTGAATCTGGGTGAAAGTTTGTTAACTCTAAAGTTAGTCAACTAAATAGTGAATATAGGCACAAATCATCTCCATAGTTTGGTGGGGGAAGGGGAAATATTTGTACAAATTCTACTAGATAGCACATAGCATTATCAAAGAAGTATGATAACTCGTAAAGAACTAACTGTATGATCTACATTAGATTTTTTTACTACATTCATAATATGACCATGAACTTACACTGACCTCATTTCAATCACTTGGTATGTACATGATTAGTAGCTACTGTATTTCATTGAAAAAACATAGAAAATTCCCATAATTACAGGAAGTTCTGTTAACCATCAGTGTTATAAATAACTGGTAGAATTATGACCATAAAGTTAGAAGCAAATCCAAAAATTTTGTTAGAAAAAAGAGGTTTATGTGTGATGTGCGTGTATGTGTTTAGGTCAGCACACACAGTCTCCTGCACACATACAGTATGACTTTCCATTAAAGGAAGCATGTGTTTGATTTAATCACATGTTTGATGAACTGTGAAAGTATCTAGTATGAAATTTTTTAAAAGAGAATTTAAATTTTTCACACCAAGGACCAGCCAAATAGCTCAGTGGATTAAAGTGCCTGCAAGCAGGAGCAAGGGCTGGAGGTTCAATCTCTGGGCCTGCCGTGCTGGCCCCATCTCCAGGGAACACAGACAGCAGTGGAGACCTGGCGTGGTGGTGCACACCTGTAATCCCAGCTCTGGCTGTAAACAGGCAGATCACTACAAGTCCAATCTAGTAGTGAGACCCTGAACACCCTGCAGACCCTTCCCTAAAACAGAAAACAAATAAATATTTCACATCAGCAAAGAGAATGAATTCAAGCAAAATATGTTCCATCTAGCAAAGTCTCAAAAATCAACAAAATGCTGACCCCCACACCAAAAAATATGAATATGCTACAAGGTTAAGTCAAAAATTGTAGAAATAAAAGAAAATATAAACAAAATAACTTATCTCTTCTTTTCAGCATTTTCATTTCTTTGTTCTCTGCCAATGATTAAATATTCTACAATGTCAATTATATTCTTCATTGTTTCTAAAGCTATCCAAATCTTTCTATTGCATATATTGACTATATTTTCATTGACACATATTTGTATATCTTTGTGGGGCAAATTATGGTAATTAACTTTATGCAATGATCAAATCAAAGTAATAAGCATTTCTATCTCATCAACCATTAATTGTTTTTTGTTTCTTTTTGAGATAGGGTCTCACTATGCAGTCCAGGCTGGCCTTGAGCTCACTTTGTAACCTAGGCTGATCTTGAACTCACAATGATTCTTCTGCCTCAGCCTCCTGAGGGCTGGGATTACAGGCATATGCCACCACACCAGGCTCATTAAGTATTTTTGTACATTGGAAATATCATACTTTCCTAGTCATTTTGAAATCTAACATCTCAGCCAAGTATATAATTTACAGCAAAAGTGACTACCTGGCAAGTACAAGGTCCAGCGTTCAATCCCTGGTACCAAAAAAAGATAAAGAAATCTATTGACTAACTTACCTTGTTATTTCAGACACTTGATATTTTCTTTAATTGTATCAGCAGCCAAATTAAATGTTATTTAAATTTTCCTACACTAAATTATCTTCTAAATATTTTTTCTTTACCTCTTTAGAATAATGGTGGAGGTCTTTTTATGACACAGAACGTTTTCACATTCATTGTTAATTTTCACCCCTTGCAGAAGGAGTCTCTCTTCTAGCGGGGAATTTGTCCCCACTGGGAAGGTGGATTCTGGCTCTGACCTTCTTAAAAGGGGAACCCTCCCTACACTTAGGGTTAGGTGGTGAATGAGAATGAGATGGTGGATCAAGAGCAAGAGTAATTCCCACAAAGAGCATTGCTTTTGCAGTTTTTCCTCTGCATTCGTTATCAATTCTGTGTCAAAGTGGGAGGTTTCTGTATGTTGTTTTCTGTTCATACCAATCTGTATATCAAACACAGTGGATTTCTTAATGCACTTTTCCACCTTCTTGGAAAAAACCTGAACATACTGGAGAAAACTACATCAGAGAAGAGCATGACCACCGCAGGTGTGTCTGTGGTATGGCTCTCTTGGTGCCCAGACTGGGAGCTCCAATCCATTTGACCCACAACTGCCCACAAAGCTCCAAACAGAACCCTATCCACCCCATCGCTGGAGAGTTCCTGCCAAAGCCACCGTTGCTTGGCTTGCTTCTGACTTAACGGATGATCTCTTACACTTGCTCAAGTCATTATCTGGGCTTTTCTTTTTGTCCATAATAATCTAAGTGCTGAAATTTTAATAACTTTGAACTCGTGCTCATCAACAACTTGAAGCAATCATCCGACCTCATCTAGCTCACTTAGTCCACTGTGTTCTCCTCTCTCAGAGCTCAGCTCCATTATTACTTCCTCACAGAAACCTCATCTGACATTAGTCTGTAATTAAAGAGCAAACCACGTGACTCTGCTTACCGTCTGCCTCACTGACTAGACTGCGTGAAATTGGACTTTTGCCTGATTTTAGCTGCCAGTGTACCTCCCTCCCGCAATTGCCATGGTACCTGACATATGAATCATTTAATGAAAACATTTACTAACTGACTTCATGAATGAACAAATACATGCACAGATTTAATATTTTAATAAACACACTTATAGAAAAAGCAAAGTTTTTAGTCAGTGAATGGAGGAATTAAAATTTCTTCAACACATACAAAAAAAATTTTCTACTAATCATTTTGAAACAGAAGGAAACTAAAGTCCTGACCCATGAGCTGATTCCTGTTGCTTCTGGCCTTGTTTTGGTTCTTCCCTAGATTAGTTGTTGATTAGGGACAGGTCACCAAGTTAGGGCACAGAATTCACAAGGGAGAAAGAAATACACCTTAGCCAAATCTTTGATGAGTCTGGGCTCCAACTGGCTCATTTCTTTATTGCCAGTGTTAATCCTCTTTTCATTACTATTTAAGCAGAAGCTTAAGTGAAGACATTCCAGCTCTGTGCAATACAGAAAGCAGATTCTGTCTTCTGTGGAGCTGGGTTAAGTTACCGGATATGTTGTAATTGATTAAGAAATAAAACCCTCGGGCTTGTAATAGCTGATACATAATTCTGGTTCAGCTTGAATCCATAATCCACTGAGTTCAAAATTTATGTGGAAATATGTGGATTTGGGAAGCCAGAAAAATAGAGGAACCAATTAACATACAAATATCCAAACCAAAGTTTCCAGAAGGCTGGTTTTACATTAGGCTAGCTTTTCGTATTTTTCCTGAGGACATAAATGAATAGATAACTTTAACACAGAAGCACAAACCATGAGAGCTGGATGGGGACCTCCAGCCTTATCATTTTTGCAGATGTTGGAACAGAAGTCCAAGACGAGAAGGGACAAGTCCACTCAGTGGCAGAGAGCTAGGACAGAACATGATCACATTAACTTGAGAGTAAGCACTCTTCCACTAACCATAACACTCACTTTCATGAGAACTGGTCAGCAGCCACCTTTGTCCCTGGAACTGCTTGCTGTTTTCATCCTATACAACTGGCCAGGTGTATCCCTTCAAAATTTAATTCTCTCCTGTCCCATCTACCCAGTGCTCAAACTACTAGCAGACTCCTCAGGCCCAGAGGACAGAGTTAGCTTGGCAGGCAGAACTCACCACTTTCTGCCTCCTATGGACACCTCCTCACTACCTACTGCTGCATTTCCACACAATCCTGCTCATGTGCTGTCTCTGCCCTCTTCCTCTGGTGACATATGGACAGCTGCCCAGAATCCCTTTCAGGGAAGCCTGTGTTGTCTTAGCTACAGGTCCATATGATCCAACAGCCATCAGCCTTTCCAAGGATGGAGTTGGTGCTGGAAGGCATCTCTCCTAGAGTCAGACCCTGCTCAGTGGAAAACTGAAAGCTGGCCTTGAAGAATGTCCCTCGGTTTGTCTACTTCCAGTGCTGCTTCAAAGCAGTAACAGGGGCAGGACCCTGTCCTCTATGACCCAAGGGACATCCAGTGATGAGCCAAAGCTGGGGACAAAGGCCAGGCATTTTATTCCAGCTGGAGGGACACGCTCCAGAGTCCCTGGTGGGTGGGCCACAACAGACCTCTCCTCATGCCAATCCTGTTCCATCCCTTCCCTCCATGGGTGTCAATATCAGGGACTCCTAAATAAATGCCCTAAATGCTGAACTCCTCAGATCCTGCTCCTCGGAAAACCCTCTCCCTATCCTAGAACACTCCCCATCCACCCTCCTTCAAGGCCCTTCCCAGAAGTTCTACTGCTCTCCAGAAGTTCTACAGCATGCACAGACTGGCTTACAGATGATCAAAAACTACAATGAATGTTTACAATTTTAAAAACCTTATTACAGTAAAAGACATCTTGCCAAGAACAATAGATAGATGCATTTGGAGCAAGGGGGAGGATTTTGAAGGGAATGGATGGGAATGGATCTTTTCCTGTGATACCCTTTTTGACAGTAAATTTTTACCATATGTTTCAATCACACCTCTAATTGTCCTTACCTCTCTTCTAGCCACTACAGTCCCCAAACAGCAGAGCACACTCTGTCCCCAAAGAGTTCTTATGGCAGTCACCTTGGAGGTGCCATGCCCTGCACCATAAAGGAAACGAAGTTTGCTTTTGCATTCTCAGACATGGGAGAGGAGAAGGGGAGAAAGAAAAATGTTTTGTTTAAGGGGAATGACACATGAGGAATGTTGTACAAGATCTTAATCCCATGCCAAAAAGTCTCCCAAAGACGCCAGCAGACACTTGCTGAGAGCTGCCCCTCTGGTGCCAGGGAGTCTGGATTTGCCAGACCTGACGGCTGCTCCACCCATCCATCCAGCACGACCCACCCTTGTGCTGAAACGGGAACCACTCCTCCATCCTCCCACTGCCAAGCCAAAGGTTCCCTCCGTTTTCCCTCTCCAGAAGAAAAATGGAAGTTTGGGAGACATGAGTTTATTTTCCTTAACACTAGATCACAGTAACTTTCAAAAGATAGAGAAAAAGTAAACGAGAATCGGGGATGAGCAGCTCGAGCCAGTTTTTAAATGTGACACATGAGCATGCTCTGAAAGGACTGAGGAGTCGCTTCATCCTCCAGGGAAAAAAGCTGCAGGACTGATGTTGGGCTGGTCCTTCATCCACTGTCACTGCCTCTACTGCTGAGAAACCGTGAGAGGCACCCCATGGGTGACACACCGAGCCAGCCAGATGCCTGGCAGGAAATCTGATGGACAGGAAATGGAAAAACGGACTGAGACCCTCTCACCTGCGGGGCAGAAGCCACCCAAAGTGAGACTGTACTGTTACTGCCTCGAGGCTTCAGAAGAGGAAATTTATTTCAACACCTTTTCCAAAGAAAGAGGAAGTGAAAGATGAGCAGCAGCTGAGAGAAGCCAGACAGGATGCGGGCACCAAGGAGGAGGACCAGGCCGGGATCCAGAAAGCCTCAGGCGTGCCCTGTGTGAGATTTCAGAGCCCTGCAGCAGAGCCCTGCCCTGCACACCTCATGCAGGGTGGATCACTTTCTAAGTGACACCTAAGCCTCCTGGCTTTTTTTTTTTTGTTTGTTTGTTTGTTTGGCTTGCTTTGGGTTGATTAGGGATAAGGTCATTTATTTAGAAAGACAAAAAAGAAGCACACTGCTAAGTACTCAAACTTCCCTATCCATGTAATTGTAAACACACAAACTCTGAACATCAAAATTAAAGAGCAAAAATTGTGGAAATAAGTAGCTAACTGTCAAGGTTTGTGTCTAGTTGTCCCCCCAAAGCCTCATGCAGTCATGGGGTGGGGACTTCTAGAGT
>NDGN011190422.1:0-13728 GCA_002564285.1 Tympanoctomys barrerae | reverse complement strand
CTCAGGCCCTTGCGCTTGCCAGGGAAGCACTTATTCCACTGAGCCATCTCCCCGGCCCATCATAAGAGTAATTATGGCTTCCCCATCTGTGACGTGGGCATAGTAATACTCCCCATCTTGCAGGGTTGCTGGGAGCGCTTAGCCAATTTATGTAAAGACAGACACATTGTAAGTCCTCAGTAAATATTCCTAGGTCACACTGGGTAACATGTATCATCTTTTGTATTTAAGAGACAGACAAGTATTGGTGAATTCTGATCTCCAAAGAAAGAAAGCAAAATCACATGGAGAAACTGTGGAGCCGGCTATCTGGGTCTGGGCCCTTGCTCTGCCTCCACCTGGGTCATGGTGAGCTCAGGTCCCTTGACTTCTGTCCTCAGTTTTTTTCCAGCTGTAAAAGAGCGCTGAGAATAGTACAGACCCCAGTGATGAGGGGGGAGTCACCAGGATGCGGAGGACACGGCTTGGCACAGAGTCAGGCTGAAGCAATAGATGGCATCTTGCGGTTAAGTATTTCCTGGGGTTAAGTCTCTACCAAATGTGCATGAGCATTTGAAGGGTTAATCTCCAGGGAGGGGAGGAGAGGAGAGGAGAGGAGAGGGGAGGGAAGTCCAGCATTTGGGGCAGGGCAGCAGTCCTTACAAGGGTGGACGCCAGAGGGAGCAGCTGGACCTGAACTGGTCTCTGCAAAGCCTTGGTGACAGCACCCGCCACACCCTCCTAGAGGGGGGAGGGTCTGGGAGTGGCCAGGATGCCCCCCATCCCCAGTTCTGCTCCTCCCAGCCCCTCCTCATGTCGGCAGAGCCATCCATCAGTCCCCACCCTAGTGACATCCTCCTTCATCCTCCTTGTGCTCTGGGGAAATGGGGCTGAGTGGGCAATCTGGGGAGGGGGCTGGCTGGGAGTGGCCAGGGTGGCTCCAAATTCTGGGTGGCCCCACCCCCTCCCAAAGAGCCATTCAGTCCCTTCCCCTGGGCTGCTCTTCTGATGGCCTCTGACCCCCTCCTCCTTCTACCCACTCTGCCTGGCACACCCGGGGCCTAGCACGTCCCTTTCCCAAATCTTCAGGGAGAAGGGGCGTGGGAGGAGGCAGAGAAAGTACTGGGCTCTAGGAAGAGGGGGCAGGGAACTGAGAAATAGACACCAGGCAGAAGGACGGACACACACACACACACACACACACACACACACACATCCCAACAGAGACCTAAAGAGACAGAGACAGGGAAACAGAAACAAAGATAGACAGAAATAGGGAGCAAGATTGAGAAGGAGAAATAGACTAACCCAGAGAGAGAAGCAGCAAGACAAGGAGACAGAGAGGGAGAGAGAGAAAATCAGACGCCAGAGAGGTGGAAGGAAAAGAACAGGCTGGGAGAGCCTGGGGGCCAGGCAGAGCTCCCTGTGGTGGGGTGCAGAGGTTCTGGGCACCGGAGATGTAGCACCTCGGCCAAACTGGGTCCGAGAGAAGTGGCAGAGGGGGCAGAGGTCCAGGGCAGGGGGCATGGCAGTGACAAGGACTCTGCCGCTGCTGCTGCTACTGCTAGCTGGGGCAGGGGTGGGGGTGGCCTGGAGACCCCCAAAGGGAAAATGTCCTCTGCGCTGCTCCTGCTCCAAGGACAGCGCCCTGTGTGAGGGCTCCCTGGACCTGCCCATGAGCTTCTCCCCGACGCTGCTGTCACTGTGAGTGTTGGGTCCTCTGAGGGCCTGATGTGGGGACCGGAGCCCTGGAACCCCAGGGATAGGGGTGGGATGCTGGGGTCCTCAAGGAATCAGGAGCTTATCAGGATCTTGGACAGCAAAGGATGTCAGGAGGCATGAAGAAGGGGGCTGCTAGGGCTTGGAAAGGTGCAGGGGGAGTCCTGGGGTCAGAGGGCAAGCTGGATGTTGCCAGCATTCTTGCCAAGCAAGAAGGGCAGCTGCCCTGGGATGTAGCAAAATGTACCCTGGCTCAGGTCATGGGATCCCAGAGGGCAGAGGGCCCTGTTCAGGACCGGATCATTGGCGAGAGAGGTATTCTCCTCACCTACTCCTGCGCATGCACATCCCCAGCTCACTTGTCAGGACTGGAGTCCCCCAGCTGAAGGCCGGCAGCTTTCTGAGGATGCCATCCCTGCACCTGCTGTGAGTACAGCCTGGCTGGGCCAAGCCCAGCTGCAGGGCACGGGAGGTATGTGTATGGAGCCTGGCAATGCCCAGGCCAGGTTCTTGCATGTGTGAGTCTAAGAGCACACGTGTGTGTGTGTGTGTATGTATGAAAGTATCTGTACCCGTGTGCACTCTCAGGCCCACGTACAAGGGGGTGTGTGCCTGCCTGTGAAGGCTGAGGGTGGGGCAAGGTTAGAATGTCAAATAAGCACCCCCAGATCTAGAACATTCTCTGCCTTGCTCCCTGGCCAGCCTCTTCACGTCCAACTCTTTCTCCACAATTGAAGATGATGCGTTCGCTGGCCTGTCCCACCTGCAGTACCTGTGAGTGAGACCTGGGTCTGGGAGGAGCAGTAGGGGTCTCTGTGGTTCCCAGAGTAGGGTAGGTAGAGGCTGGTTCTGGACAAGGACTAAAGAAAAAAGGCCTTGAGTTCAATCCCTAGTACTGCAAAGGGAGGGAGAGAGGGAAGGGGAAAGAAAAATATGGTGGACCCAATGGTGATGGCACTATTGGTGATGAAATCTGTGGGTCAGGTGTTTGTGACATGGCTGACACAAACATTGGGACTAATTAGTGTGGTTGGCTCTGGCACTGCCAGTTTGTAATAACGGTGGCAGGGCTGGTGGTGATGGTGGTAATCTTTGGGTGCTGATCACGAAAGTTGTGTTGGAGATGCTTGTTGGTGGTAGACTTGCCAGCCCGAGAGGTGACGATGGGGATAATGGCAGTTCTTGGTACCAGGGTTGGCAGTGGTGATAGAAGTGCAGGTGAGATGCCAGTGGCAATGACAGCAGCATTCTTGGTGAGGCTGGCAATGATTGTAGAGCAGATTCTTGGTTCCTGGGACCGAGGACTGGGACACGGGGAGCAGGCCTTCCCTGGGGTTAATCAAGGCAGTGGGGTGGGGCACAGCACCTCCCCGTGCCTCGTGCCTCCTCGGTTCCAGGAGGTGAGCCCTGTGAACACTGTTGTCCTCCTCCTCCCCACACTTTTCCTCCACAGCTTCATCGAGGACAACAAAATTGGTTCCATCTCTAAGAACGCACTCAGAGGACTTCGCTCACTCACACACCTGTGCGTCCATTGTCACCCTGCCCCTCTGTCACCCCGCCCTCTGTCGCCCCGCCCATCTGTCACCCCACCCCACCCCCCAGTCCCTAGGATGCGGTGTCTCCTGGCAACTGCTGACCTTCCTTCTCTCTGCCCCAGAAGCCTGGCCAATAACCACCTGGAAGCCCTCCCCAGGTTCCTGTTCCGAGGCCTGGAGACCCTGACTCACGTGTGAGGCTCAAAGGGGCTCGCGGGCGCGGGTAGGAGCTCTGGGCCAGGACATCACCTGGGCCCACTTTGGGTCAGCCCAGGAGCGAGTTGGTGAAGACTCTCACCTATTTTTCCTCCAATCTGGGGGGCTACCCTAGACCTTTGCCTGGGGAGGGGCCCGGGAACAGAGCCCCAAAAGGTGAAGGCCAGGTTGGAGCCCCTCCCTGGCCTCTTGCCCCAGGGACCTCCGGGGGAACCCATTCCAGTGTGACTGCCGCGTGCTCTGGCTGCTGCAGTGGATGCCCACCGTGAACGCCAGCGTGGGGACAGGAGACTGCGCAGGCCCTGCTGCCCTAACCCACATGCAGCTCCGACAGCTGGACCCCAAGATGTTCAAGTGCAGAGGAATAGGTGGGGGCTTTCCCAGCGGAGTGGGAGGGACAGCAAGGGTCCCAGAGGAAGCCAGGAGAGCAGAGGCAAAAGCTACAAGGCTGCCGCACTGCATCTCAGCCCTGCCACTTCCTGGCTGGGAGACCTTGAGCACACAGCATTACCAACCTCCATTTCCTTATCTGTAAAATGGGGGTAATAAACAGTGACGAGGACTGCTGTGAGGACTGAATGATGTGTCCATGCCTGAATCGCATATGACACAGTACCTGGGACAAGAGGCCCTTGAAAGTTCACCCTCATTGATCTCAAACTAACCACTTCAAAATTCCTCCTACATGCCAGGAATTGTGCTGGGATCTGCATGTGTCGTGTCATGGTTATATTTACTTTCCTTTTGATTTTCCATAAATGCATTTTGGTACCTTTTTGGGTGCAGGGTAGTGCAGAGAGAATAGCTGTGGGGAACACAGCCCCTGACAAAGCCCATGGACCAGAGAAAGCAGGGCACCCAGGACAGCGACCACCCAGGACAGCAACCACCCAGGATGGTCCAAGCTGGCATAGGAGAGGCACAGACAGAGGGGTCAGAGCAGGGAAGTGAGGGCCATGGGAGCTGAGAGCCAAGCCAGGGCCCCACAGAGCTGGGGGTCAGGAAGGGCTAGCCCTGCAGGGCTTGGCACAGATGCTATTAATAAAATGACAATAGTAGCTGGGTGTGGTGATGCCTGCCTGTAACCCCAGCACTCTGGAAGCACAAATTTGGGCCCAGCCTGGGTGACTTAGCAAGACTCTGTCTCAAAATAAAAGGGAAAGAGGCCTGAGGATCTTGCTAAGTGAGAAGATCCGGGCTCAGTTGCAGTAGTAATGATTATCTGTACATAAGATATATGAACGTAAAACATTTTTGGACTGTGGAACTCACACAATAGGGGATTTAACTCAAGACTCACTGTTTTGCTTTTGCTGTGGTGGGGAATGCGTCGAGGGCCTTGCACATGCTAGGCAAGTGCTTTATTGAGTTATTCCACAAACATTCAGTGAGATCCACCCTATACCGGGCCCTACAAGAGGCAATGGGTGGGTGCACTGGTGACTAAAATCCTTGAGTCCTGTAATTTCCGGTTCTGGAAGCTTGGGATGGCAGACACTACATAAAATATGGCCCAAGTAAGTACATGCTCCATGTTGTGTTAAATACAGGAAGTGAGATGTTAAGAGGAAGTCCTGTCTTACAGGGGCTCAGAGAAGGCTTCTCGAAAAGGGCACATTCAGCCTGCATTTAGCTAGGGGAACTAGAGTGGGAGGAACACTTGGTAGAGAGGGAACAGCATGAGCAGTGGCCCTGAGGCACCCAGGAGCTTGTCCTGTTGGATGATCAAAGGAAAGCAAGGGTCTGGGTAGAAGGAGGGAAAAAAGGGACACCCGGAGATGAAAGGCAGCAGGGCTTCACTGTGCAGGACTTTGGAAGCCAGGACCTGTGGAAGCTAAGCTGTTCTAACAGAAACGCTCAAAATACCACAAGTTAGGGAAGACAGATGGGACCAAGGCGAGCCATCCAGGTGGGTGGAACAGCTCCTGGGCACTGTCCTCCCTTGGGTGGTCGAGGCTGGGCTGCAGCATCCTCGTGCATCATCTTGTGAGAAGGAAGGGCAGGAACCCAAGTCCAGGATGGGCCGCCTTCGCACAGGCAAGTTGTAATTCTGCACTCAGCCTCGGCTTCCTCACCTGTAACAGAGTGCACCGTAACAGAGTGCACCTCGCAGGAATGCCATTGAGTTAAATGAGTCTGTAAAGAGGGAGGAAAGAGGAATTCAAGTTTAAAGCCAGCCTCAGCAACTTAGCAACTTCCTGAGGTCTTGTTTCAAAATAAAAACTAAAAAGGAGCTGAGGATGTAACTCAGTGCAAAGGCCCTGGGTTCAGTCTCCACCACCAAAAAATTAAACATGCTGTTTCTTTTTTTTTAATTTGTGTGTGTGTGTGGCCAGCTCAGCCCACCAGGGGGTGAGGCTGGCTGGCATGTGGTGTGGGGGATTGAACCGCGGTCCCAGTATTTGCTGAGCTGAGTTCTAAGTAGGTGCTTTAGACCACTGAGCCATTCCACCAGCCCATAAACATGCTATTTCTGAGGGATTATTTAAGGATGTCAAACAGCTGAGAAAATACAGCTCATATTGTGAGTTAATGTATGTATAGATTAAAAGGATTTTTTTGTTGTTGTTATATAACCCTACGAGTTGAACACCCTGAAAAGCCCTGATGGCAGAGATAGGTAAACTAAGCCTCCATGAGACCTTGGAGTCTCCTGGGCCAGCCTGACTCTCCCCTGCTATCCCCAGAGCTGTCCTGGTTCCAGACAGTCCGGGAGTCAGCCCTGGGTGTGGAGCCCTTCTCCTACCAGGGGGAGCCCCACGTCATCCTAGCACAGCCCTTCGCAGGCCGCTGCCTGATCCTCGCCTGGGACTACAGCCTGCAGCGCTTCCGGCCGGAGGAGGAGCTGTCAGGTGAGCCCCCCTGCATCCCCTCTTGCCCGTCCCCAGCCTGCCTGAAGGCCTGACCACCTCCTGCTGCCCACAGCGCCCTCGGTGGTGTCCTGCAAGCCGCTGGTGCTGGGCCCGCGCCTCTTCGTGCTGGCCGCCCGCCTGTGGGGAGGCTCGCAGCTGTGGGCAAGACCCAGCCCCGACCTGCGCCTGGCCCCACTGCAGGCCCTCGCCCCTCGGCGGCTTCTGAGGCCCAACGACGCCGAGATCCTTTGGCTGGATGAGCAGCCCTGCTTCGTGGTGGCTGATGCTTCCAAAGCAGGCAGCACCACGCTGCTGTGTCGCGACGGGCCCGGCTTCTACCCCCGCCAGAGCCTGCACGCTTGGCACCGGGACACGGATGCGGAGGTCCTGGAGCTGGATGGCCGTCCCCACCTGCTACTGGCCTCTGCCTCCCAGCGCCCTGTGCTCTTCCACTGGGTTGGTGGCCGCTTTGAGAGACGCACCGACATCCCTGAGGCCGAGGACGTCTATGCCACACGCCACTTCCAGGCTGGCGGGGACGTGTTCCTGTGCCTAACGCGTTACATTGGGGACTCCATGGTAAGGCAGCACCCCCCCCCCCATGAGGGGCATTTCAGCGCTGAGTCTTCAGGGCATGCTAACCTCTAACCTTTGATCTGGTCCAACATGGACTCCAGTGTTATGCCCCACTCAGGGCTAGCTGATTCTAAACCATTATCCATATCCCGGGACTGATACTGCCCCCGAGACTGATTCTACACCCTTATACACATAACAGTTCTGGCTCTGTAACTTTGACACATGCCAGGCTGTTAAATCACACCCTCACCCCTCCCGTCCCTGACCCCAGACCTCATACCCCAGGGCTGACAGTGGTGATAGGCCCTGCCCATCCTGTGCCACCCCTATTGCCAGCAAGTGAGGTACAGCTAGGGAAGGGTTTGAAGTCTAAAAGAATTCTGGAAGGGAATAGACTGGGGACAAGGATGGGTGCCAGACACCAGGAAGGAGGCAGAAGAGGGTGGAGGATGGGCCAAGGTGTGAACAAGGAAGATGGAGAAATGTTATAACTATTGTAGGTAAAACCAACAGATTGTACTGCGACTCTTCTATATATGATGTAGGAAGAGAAAGCCCAAGCATAGCTCCGAATTTGAAGCCTGAACAGCTGGTTGGTGACATTAATTTTTGGTTTTGGAGGTTACTGGGGATTGAACCCAGAGCCTTGAACAAGCTAGGCAAGTGTTCTGCCACTGAGCTACATCCCCCAGCCCCATAGATGGTGACATTAACAAAGTTTAAAATGTTGCAAGATTTGGGGAACCTGCAGGACCATTTCCAAGCTGTTCCAAGTCCTTCTGAGCCTTGAGGAAGACAGGCAGGCTTGGACCCCCAGAACCCTGATGCTAACAAGCTGCCCTGCCCCCACCCCCACCCCCAGGTCATGCGCTGGGATGGGTCCATGTTCCGCCTGCTGCAGAAACTTCCCTCACGGGGCGCCCACGTATTCCAGCCGCTGCTCATTGGCAGGGACCAGCTGGCCATCCTGGGGAGCGACTTTGCCTTCAGCCAGGTCTTTCGCCTTGAGTCAGACAAAGGGCTCTTGGAGCCGCTGCAGGAGCTGGGGCCCCCAGCCTTGGTGGCCCCCCGCGCCTTTGCCCATGTCACCTTGGCTGGAAGACGCTTCCTATTTGCGGCTTGCTTCAAGGGCCCCACACAGATATACCAGCATCATGAGTTGGACCTCAGCGCCTGAGGCTAGACAGGTCATTGGACGTAGCTCGGATCTGGCATGGGAAGCCTCAGGCGTTGGGATCTCCTCTTACCCGGCCTCCTGGCCCCAGTATCTGAGATACTGAGCACAGGCCAAGCTCACCAGCCACAGGTCCAGGCTTTAGCCCACCTCTTGGGGGAACTGGGCCAACTAGGGTAAATGGAAGGTCACAGCTGCTGGACTTTCTGAGCTGACCTTGTAACTTGGAAGTAACTTGGAAGCTCAAGCCAGGCATCGCAGGGAGCCGGAATACAGAAATCAAGGGAAGGGGATGCACAGAACTTGGGTGATGTGTAGAGGGTATCAGCTACACGTCTCCCCACCTCCCTGCTCCCTATGGAAGCTGAGGTGAGAGCAAGTCTTTCCCCTTCAAACTCAGTCTAACCAATCGCGTTAATGGGGAAAGTGCCCGCCTCCATGACGTCACAGTCACAACCGCAGGGTCGTTTTCCCTGCCAGACGTCATTCCTTCTGCTGCTTGTGCGCATGTCTGCTGCCAGAAGCTGCTCCCCGGGCTTTTCCTCCCTCATGCGTGCGTGGGTGGCAGGTAAGGAAAAGGCCAGAATCGAAAGGAATCCGCTGGAAGCCCCTGGTACCTGCCCCCGGAAGGATACCAGGGCCAAAGACAGGAAGTGTGAACGCTCAATAAAGGCACTGTGCACCCGCCCTGCCAGCTGCTGCGGGCTCACCGGGGACTTTGTGAATGGTGTGGGGGAGGATGGCGTTCGGAAAGGAGACGGCAGGGTGGCCTTTGGCACCTCCCAGGTTAAGGATGGTGGGCTTGGGGTTATAGGTGGGTGGGGTGTTCTTGGGATCTTGGAGGACTAAAGTATGATTATGGAACAAGCCATAGGTTTATTATGGGTCTCTTTTTCCAGGTTATGTTTTAAGGGCATTATAGGAGATATTTGCAGGTATTTTGTAGAGTTTTGCTAATTTTATAGGGGTGGTTTATTTTGGGTGCTTTATTGGCTATTGGGGAGTCTCAAGGGACCCACAATGGAGAATCTCACTGTGTGGCCATTGTGTATTATCAGGGGTGTCATGGGGATCCCCTGGGATACAGAGATCTCACAGGGGCATGTGGGTACTTGGAAAGATTTCATACTAAAGTGGAGTCTCCAGGGTGTGAGAAGGCCATAAAGGTCTTCACTATCAGAATCAAACTACTGCACACTCCCAGCATGATAGGCTGATCCTACAGCCTTGTTTTTCGGGATGCAATCCATCCAGTTAGGACTCTCACTCACAAAATTGTTCTCCATGTGCACTAGAACTGCCTCCGCTGCACAGGGCTCCTCTGGCTGTGGAGGAAGGGAGCAGGCCCTGTGAGCTCCTCCAGGCTGTGGGGCCCTGGCCTTTTCAAACCCAGAGAAGCAGCTCCCAGCTGCTGCACACCCTCTGCAGGCGCCCACGTCCACCCGCCCCGCCCCCGCCCCCTACCTCAGTGCATGCACAGGGAGCCTTGTGGCCACCTTGACCAGAGCCAAGATCGTTTTATATCAAACACTGAACACAGAGCCCCCTTCCATGAGAGGTAAGGTGGAGGCTGGGAGAGGCATCTGAGGAGAAGAGGGGTGCCACCCTGGGAGCCAGGGTCCCCTACAAAGCCAGCAGGCAGGAATAGAAGCTCTCTGCGCTCTTCTGGTTGGTCGGTCCTCAGCAGTTGTGAGCAGAGCCTGGGAGAGGGGACAGGGTCAGCCTGAGCAGACACAGCCTTTTCTGCCCAATCCATGCATGTATGTACACACACACACACACACACACACACACACAGCCCTCACCCCCCATGCTGCCTGTCTTACCTGGAGTGATGAGAGGTGGGGCATCCCCTGGATGGTGACTGAGGGAATAAAAGTTGGTGAGCTCCTTATCTGCCCTGGTTGGCCTGGCCCTTGGGGCTAGAGACAGCACGGCTTGCCCAGACCTTGCTTGCTGGCTACCTTTCCAGTGTTGGTTTGTGTAGCACTCGAGGACTATGGGATTTCAGAATTTGGAGCCCTCCAGGGATCATTAGCTATGCCTTTCCTCACTCTGCAAGACTGTGCTCTCAACCCAGGAAAGTGCTGCACAAGGCAGGCGCCTGGGACACATCTTACCTGGGCTTCTGGCTGAACTTGCACTTGCATTTCCCACCTGTTGGGGGAAGGGAAGCGGTCAGAGGAGGGGATGCACAGCCCCGCCAGCCCCGCCCCCACCAGCTCCTTGACTCACTCAAGAGAACAATGAAGCCCACCGCACACAGAACTGCTGCACAAACCAGCCCGCCGACCCGGAGCCTATGCCAGTCTGGGAGAAGAACAGAGGGGATCTCAAGGCCAGCCCAGGTCCTCCCACCCATCTCCCCCCTGTCCACTTGGTTAATATGTAGTGAAGGTTCTAGGATGTGGTAGTAAGAGAGCAAACCAGAACCCCAGCCACGCTGGTGCACACAGTCTGGATGATTCCACTCGAGCAAGACGTTTCTGGGTGGGTCAGGTGGAAATAAGGGGTATGAAGGAAAATAGCCAGGGCGAGGGATGGGAGGGTGGTGGGGAAGGGCCCTCTGAGGAAGCTACGATGGTCAGATATCTGCAGGAGGTGGAGGGGTGAAAGGAAGTGTGTGTGCACAGGACCAGCAGCTGCAGTTGTGTGCTGCATCTAAGGACAGGCAGGAGGCTGTGAGGCTGGCCAGGAACAGCAGGAATGCAGGCAGTACACGAGGTGAGGGCAGAAGAGCAGGAGGAAGGAGCGGTTCTGTGGACTCTGGAGACAGAACCATAGTTCTCGTTGAACCGCCCTCCTCTTCCAGGAAACTGCCTCCTGCCCGCCCTTCTCCCAGTGATCGGTTGAACCTGATGGCTTTCTGCGGCCTGTCCTCGCTTCCTGCCTGTGTTCAGCTGCCTTGCTGGTTTAGAGGCCTCCCCTGGGCCAGACTGTCATCTTTTGTTCTTCTAATCCACCGATTCTATGGTTCGGTGCCCTCATTTGAGCCCCTTCCTGTCCTGGCCTCTGGATCACCCATGTCAGAACCTCCACCAGCCCCTTGTGGCGCCGTTGGTTCAGAACACTGTGTGAGGTGAGAGGCAACGAAGAGCAGGCGCTCACCATAGTAGAAAGGACTGTTCTTATCTGCAGAGAGAGAGAGAGATAAGAACATGGATATAGAGCAGCTGCCTACTGCAAGGGTCCCAGGGAGAATGTGGGTGTCAAGTGGGACACCTCCGGCTCACCTTCTGGGTCGTTGGCATCCAGAGCAGGCAGGCCTGGGGAAGGGAAAGGCGGGAGGAGGGGACATGGTGATGCTGGCCTCAGCAGAGCTATTGAGCAGGGCCCTCGGAGCCTCTGGCCTCCCTTGGGCACCCTGAGGACAGCTGCCACCTGCTGTGGGCACAGAGGTCCTGCCCCAGCCTGGCTCCCTCTGTCAGCATCACAGAGTCAGGGACTCCCCCTCCCTGCCCCACACCTTCAAGCTGTGCCAACATTTTGGCCTCTCCCGAAACAGGTGGTTTTGCCCATGATTTGGTTGAATACTTCTAGACACATGGCTGATCCAGGCCTCTGCACAAGCAGAGGACTTGTCTCATCAAGATGACAGATGGCTTCTGTTCCTGGGGCTGTCTTCCCCACACCAGCTGTACCCAGAGTCCACTTTCGTGACTGCGCCACATGCATACCCCACCTGTCCCTGAGCTGGCTTGCCATTCCTGCCCCCAGGCTCCCAGCCATCAACTTGAACACACTTCATATAAAAAGGCCACTTTATACTGCTGCCCGAGTGGACTCCCCGTGTTGTCCAATACAACGGGAGGAAAGGAAACGCAACGAAAGCAAAGGGCAACGGTCCCATCCTAGCTAAAGGCACTGTGCTGCCTCCACCTTGGGCCAAAATGCTGCGAAAGGGAGCTCAATCATTTTAAATTATATTTATAGCACCAATACGTGCTGTTTCCGAGCTAGGTGCTCTTCTTTTTCTTTTTTCTTTCTTGTTTTTTTTTTTTTTTTTTTGGTGGAACTGGGGATTGAACTCAGGCCCTTGTGCCTGCCAAGCAAGCGCTTATTCTACTGAGCCATCTCCCCTGCCCCTAGGCACTCTTCTAAGTGCTTTTCAAGTATTAACTTGTATAATCCTTGCGAAGACTATGAGAAGGTGGTGTTATTCTTCTTGTGTTTACAAATGAGGAAGCCGAGGCACAAGGTGTCCTGGTCACTTGCTACATCAGCACCAGGCTCAGAGTTGTCAAAGGAACCCTGGCGCTTTCTCTCCTGGATGCCATCAGACATGCAAGAGACCGGGAAAGATGGTGACTTTTCCTAGCTGTGTGAGATGCCTTGTCCTTGTGTGTCCCTTGAGATCATGAGCGTGACACTTCCTATACTTGAGGGGATGCTGTCCCCAACAGCCAACCCTCACCACCCTGGAGAGATAGGAGCAAGTGTGGGCGTGCGCAGCCAGGCACCAGACAGCTGAGCCCCAGGGAAAAGGTATCCTAGAGGTCGCATACTCACCGGCCAGGAAGACCAGCAGGCTCAGAACCACCTCCTGCATGTCACAGCACTGCCCTGGAGGAGGCAGGGAGGGGGTCTTAGCAGGGTGTCAGGCCTGCGCTTCTGGCTCCCACTCCCAACCCTCACTCCACATCCATAGAGTACAACCCAGGGTCAATGCAGGACAGTGACGCTGAAGGAAGAGGGAACCCCAAAGTCAAGAGGGACCGAGTGAGGACTCAGGCTGGAGGAGGGGCAGTCGTAAACAGCTCCGGCAACGAAGTGAGGGAAGCAGTGCCAGCTCTTATCCCATGAGTGACATGGGGAACTGAGGCTCAAAGAGGTGAACACCGTTGCCAGGATCACTTGGCTAGGAAGCAGGATTTCAGCCACGCCTGGCTCCCTACTGGCTGCGCCTAACTCAGGCCTACTGGGGCCTCGGGGTGTTTTGCGAAGTAGGGTGTTGGGAGCCAGGTGGCAGGAGGCCCAGGTTCTGGGGAGTGTCCTCGTAGACAGCTTGGGGCCTGCCCAGCTCTGCCCAGACTTTGCAGATGGGGTGGGAAGGAGCTAATGCCAGGCTGGGACGGAGGGTGAGGGTCCTGGAGGATCCTGGCTGCACCACAACTCCATCTTCATCCCACCCTGTCCCTGCCCCTCAGCTCTACACCCAACCCTCTCCAGCTGTGGTCCTAGCCAGGCTTGGACCTTGGTCCTAACCCTAGGATGACCCAGCCCAAGCCTACATTCCCCCATACTCTAAGCTGCCCCCCACCCAGCCCCCAGCTCTACCTCCGGCCTTGCCAAGCTACCACCCTACACTCTTTCCCTGGGAAGACCTGCCTGGCACATAGAACACTTTTACCTTGTCCTGTCCCCGTAGCCATGCTGTCCCCCTCTGTGCTGGCTTCCTGGTCCCTGGGCATCTCCTGCCTGCTCTCACCCCTGCCCCACTGCTGCAGGCATACGGTGTCTCTTGATAGTGAAAGCTAACACTTGCCCAGCTCCCGGGCCTGGGACACTGCTATGACCTTGCTTGTTTTCCTTCATTCAATTCCCAGCAACCCCTGAGGTCATCTGTCCCGTCCCTATTTCCTTCTTTCTCTTTCTTCCCTTTTTTACGTCCTTCCTTTTTTCCTTCCTTCCTTCCTTCCTTCCTTCCTTCCTTCCTTCCTTCCTTCCTTCC
>NDGN011190368.1:0-11347 GCA_002564285.1 Tympanoctomys barrerae | reverse complement strand
CTACTTGCCACATCACTCTATTTTAATTCCCTACTAAGAACCTGTCACTCACCACTCCCTGGGATTTTTCTTCCTTATTTGTTTGCTGCTACTACTCACCAAAATCTGAATACCAAAACACTCCATTTCATCTCATTTAATGCTATGTTAGGGGCATCTAGACTTGTCAATAAACACCCAACAAACACTCAGTGAATGCACGAATGGTCACTCTGGAATTTTCTACCTATATGTGAATACTTCCCTGAGGCAGCCATGTGAATGAAGACCGCAAACCTGGCACACAGCCTTGTACGCCCGTAGCATGGGAGACTTAAGGTAATGAGCTCATAAGACCACAGTGAGAATTAGAGGAAATACACCACATGTTAAGGACCATTTTGTAGTGAACAACAACAACAACAACACATATAGATAGATAGATAGATAGATAGACATATTAGGATAGATATACAGCTACTTTCTCTTAGTTCAATGAGAAGATTTGTACCAATAGTGTTAAGACGAGATATTATGTCTGCATCTTGTACTATGAGTAACTACTATGAAGACAACAATATGCAATGTATGAATTATTGTAATTGTCCTACTAATCTGTCTTACAACTCTCATTGCTATTTTTTCTCAATGAAATTAATAAAAATGTAAAGCATATATTAAGAAACTTCACTTTAAAATCATAGCATAGAAATATGTCTATACCATTTATAATGGGACAAAAGTAGCACGAAAAATGCTGTGTTTTATCAGCCTATTTATAAATGTATTTTATTATACATGTTCTTTATTATTATTTAGGAAAACTGGAATACATGTTTATGAAAGCTTTGTACAGGAGAAGAATGTGCCCCAAACCAGGATTCAGAGGAAATAAAGGCAAGCAACACATTTCTGGGTCCTCCCTGCATGAGCCATTTAGTAGTTACTAAGGTTCAGTTACTGCACCTGCAAAACTGGGGGACCCAGGTGGAGGATAAGAGGTTTGAGGAAAATCCACCAAACTGCAATCTTTTAAGAGGCATCAGGTAAATACAACATTAACATGTAACCTGTAAAAGCAAGAAGGACATAACGGTTTTCTCATAAGTTTGACTCGTTTTAATGAATTAGGAAAATCTACCTTGTAAATTATATTTTATCACTGCATTATTGGTGTAGTATTCAGATATATTATTCCAATCCTACAGTTTACCAAAAATATTCATTTAAGATTATTTTTGGAGAAACCTTTGCAAGTATGCTATGCACTGCCCTTATGAGCAAATATGTAGGTCTAGGTTTGGAAGAATTTGCCTACAGATATCATTTTCTTCATAAAAGTTCTTTACCAGTAATTTGATTTAAATTACAATACAAAGCATTGTGGGGCTTCCATGTGCAGTTCTTTCTTGTCCCATATGAATCAAACATTTCCAGAAATAAGATGATGTGTAATGAATTCCTCTCTGTTGCCAGCAACTGTATTGTAATAGGGCTTCTTTACAGACGGTGAAGCAGTAAGCTGCCATCCAGTTCCTTTGAACTGGACCCTTGCTTCTCCTTCCAAGACTCCCAAAGTATGCCACTGGCCGCCTAAAGCCTTGAACCCTGCTTGGCAAGTCAGGTGCATTGCTTGCTTGGCTGTGAGGCCTGCTGGCTTCCTCAGGCTAATTACAAAATCCGCTGCCCTGGAGAAGCACACAGCTGAAGAGCATCATCGTGTCTCGGAACACTGGCGCGTGTGTCCTTATTACTAATGCACCAAGCACGAAGCTTGGAAAGGTCTCCTGTCATCTGGAAATTGGGGGGCATCATCCAAAGACATAAATATCTCTGAACAAAGCTCCAGCTGAGCTGCGTCAGGCGTGCGCCCTTCCTTGTGTTTCCCATACAGCTTTCAATTTGCTTTCCAAACATTTCTTTGTTGCATTTGGCTGGGGTGCACTTTAAAAGAAGCACATTGTTAACCACAGAGAATGCTCACTGTTTTCTGTGATTTCAGACCAGCTCTAAGCACTTTCTCACTGAGCGGCCGGCAGCAATTACCCGGCTGCTGAAGACACTTCTAGGCACAGAAAGGCTTCAGTTTCTGGGACAGCCGGCAAGCAGGGCTCTAACAAATGATGACATATGTTTGGGCCCTTTCACTAGATGCCTGCCCCCAGAGGAAGGGTGAAACCATTTTTGTGCAAATTCCACAGGCACATCCGACAATGCCTCCCTCTTCTCTCACTCACACAAACTGGGTTTTCATTCATCCGCAGGATTACTTGCCTCAAATGGGCACTCACAGTTGCTAAATGGCTCGGGAGGGGGGTGGGGTGTCAGAAAAGGGGCAAAGAACAAGGAAAGGACAGGAATCCGTCAGGGAAATGAGAGTTGAGCTACTTCACTGTAGCCAAATCCTGAGGTTCTGAAAAGCCAACCCTAAAGGACCATCTGCTTCCCATCCCCAGCTCTGGTCTTTGTGAAAGAGAGGGTAGAACTGACCTCCCAGCATTCCAGAGGGGATACCGTCACAAGTGTAAGCTGCCCCAGAAGGATTTACCCCATAGACTACACCTATGCCGGCTTCGCTTCCCAACCCAAGCACCTCCGTCTTCTCTGTTCCATGTGGATAGTCTCTGGTCATACACACTTGGAGAAGATATCTCCAGGCAGGCCTAGCAAATGTGCATAACGGTAGCTCTTCCGGATATAGTTTTAAGGACAGCTAAACCTGTTGGCATGACATAAGAAAATTCAAAATCTGATATTTTAGCTTCCTAAGCCTACAGGCAAATGTCACACTGCCCTCTGCAGGTGCTCTATTGGGTCTAAGCTGATTAGTGACACTAGCTACCAAACTTACAGGGTGGTCACAGTTCAGAACTCTCACCGCAGGAAGGTGCTGGGGTGGGGGAGGGAAAGCAGGAAGGTGAGCATGGCTGGGCCACAGTTCCCCTACTGGGCTGGCAGAGGATCCAGCCGTGAGGCAGCATCAGTCTCTAGGCAGATATCCAGGTGAACAGGCATTGGCTGCTTCGAGCCTCCACCCAGGAGCTGCACCAACAGAGCAGAAAGGTGAGCAAGGCCAGCTCTCCTCAGACTCCGTAGCAAAACAAGGATACAAAGCCTATGAAGAAAATCACAAACTCTACATTTAAGAATCCTACTTATGTGTTTATGTAGTTGCTTAACATGGCCTTATTATACTATTATAAACAGTCTCACACAGTTTCCTGAGAGAAGAGATTCAACCACAAGTACACAGAGGGAAGTAGAAGCACTGGCCAGGATGATCCTGGTGGAACTGAAACTATCTTTTTTATTACATCGTTTGGTGTCTTTCTTCTCATTAAAGAGGCCTTAAGAAAACTGTCACTCCATTTAATTGATTGGTGGAATTTTACGTGTCCTAAAATGAGTAGGTTGTTTTAGGAAAGGAAACAGTAAAGCGTGTTGGCCCAGTGAGAAAACCATTAACCCTTATATATGAAAATAAGGAACCTATTTTTGCAGAAGGAGAAAATGCAAGTAAAATCCACTTTCTTGCTTACTAAGGATGAAAATATCCATTTCTAATTTATCTTAAGTGGTATCTATTTAGTACTTTGGGAAAAGTCCCATGTTTCAATCTCAATCTTAAAAACTCTCAAGCCTTTTGAAGTCTTTATAAAGAACCACCAATAGTGTGAAAATATTCTATAGTATAATGGAGTCTATATTGACAGCACAGTCTATAGGGCCTGTTTATGGTAAGTGGAATCATGATTCTAGTCAACCTTTCAGTAGACATCAAACTGGATAGACTTCCTAGAAATGCTACTCTTGACAAAATTAATAGATGTTAACTTTCAGTCTGTTCCCTGCTGTGTAATATGTCCAAGGTAAGATGTAGCACATTCCCTCCTAGGAAACACACAAGAATAATTGAGGAATATGTTACGTTCTTTACCCTGCGGAAACATGCAAAAAACAACTTGGTTGGACTGTGTGTAAATAAGGTATTCTCTACTTTCTATCAAAGTAGAGGAAGTCTAGTGAGGCCTAAGTTTGGAGAGGAATCCTCATCTAACAATTGTGAAGTCTGAGATTCTACAGTGGCATAAAAGTTACACATGAGTGAATGTGATCCTCGTAGACTTTATTGGAGTGGGAACATACTTAGGATGGAAATGATTATTTTTAAAAACAGGCAACTGGGCAGTATTGAGCTTTTAGTGAGGACTAAAGCTCTAGCCCAAGCCAGAAGCAGGGTTCAAGTAGCAGGGCACCACAGTTAGAACATTTGTGGAACTGGACTCTCAGGAGTCAGGGATAAAATTACAGAGGAATCCATGGGGAACACTGATTTTAATACCATCAAAGCCTTAAGACAACACCAGAGAAACTACAGCTCTCACTGGACTTTTAACATAGGGCAGTATTTCTGGATGAACTTTAATAAGTACAGCATACTTTCCCGGACATCCAAACCTCTGTCAGAATCAAATTCCAAAGAAAGTATCCACCAAACTGTTCTGGCTCTCTGTCTCTCTCTCTGGCTCTCTGGCTCTCTCTCTCTCCGTCTCTGTCTCTATGTCTCTGACTCTGTGTGTCTCTCTCTGTCTCTCTCTGTCTCTGTCTCTCTCCCCCCCCTTCCTCCGTGTCTCCCCCTCTCCCTTTCTCTTCCTCTTTCCCTCCCTTCCTCCCTGTCTTCCTCTCTCCCTTTCTCTCTTTCTCTCCCCTTCTCTCCCTCTGCTTTGTATAAAAGCATTCATGAATGGGCACCAGTGCTACTCCAGTCCCCTCAAAGCAAATTGGCAGCAAAGTAAATCAACTTTTGTTGCCTATTAAAGCAACGAAGCAAAACACAAAACAAAACAAAACAAAACAAAATAGCACATAATACAGGATTTCGCCTGGGGGGCGTTCACCACGAAGGTCTCTAAAGGCGGCTTCCTAAACTGTGCCCCGCCGCTCGCTCCCTTGCGCTTCTTAGGGACCCCTG
Organism: Tympanoctomys barrerae; assembly: GCA_002564285.1. Classification (NCBI taxonomy): domain Eukaryota; kingdom Metazoa; phylum Chordata; class Mammalia; order Rodentia; family Octodontidae; genus Tympanoctomys; species Tympanoctomys barrerae. The sequence continues at coordinate 6,396 of NDGN011190368.1, read as the reverse complement.
GTTCCCCCGCAGCTGGGGCGCTAAGCTCAGCCCCGCTCCTGGGCTTGGAAGAGACTGGACTCCCGGAGACCCCAACCGCAGACAGCAAGATCGTGAAGTGCTAAGCTTTCTGCAACTGTCCCCCGTGCCCCGCCCCCCCCCCCCATTCCGAGCTGGTCCCTGAGGTCTCCCGACCTCCTTTCCCACCAAGGATGGTTGGTGCCGGCAGGTGCGGAGAGGAAGGACCCTGGCGGGGCACGGTGACAGGAAAGCGTGCAGTGAGGGAGGGCTGCCGCCAGCGCTCCCGGGCGCTCTGATCCTGGGGCCCTCGGGGTGCGCAGCCCGGCGCCCAGACCCGGGTTCCGAGGTGATGGCGACGGTGCGGGCACGCGGGCTGGGGCGGTGCTGTGGGGACCCCGGGTGTCCACCCGCGGCCGAGATGCAGCCGGTGGCCGGGGCGCCCTTCTGGGGGCGTCCAGGAAGACTCGGAGGTGTCGCGCTCACCTGAAGGTAGGGTCGCCCATGGGCCACCCCGCCCACGACGATGTCGGCCGCAGCCATGGTCCCCGCGGGCGAGAAGCCGAAGCCCACGTAGCCAGCCGTGCGCACCTCGAGGCGAAAGGCCAGGCGGTCGCCCCGCGGGCCCCAGCCCAACCAGTACTGGCCCTCGGCGTCCAGCATCGCGCGGCGCGGGTACGACTTGGCCGAGCCCCACGCCGCGGGCGAGGGAAGCAGAGCGCACAGCACGAGGATCAGCGGCCACCCGCGCATCCTGCGTCCGCGCACCTGGCTGCTGCTGCGGGACGAGGCGGGCGCTGGGCCTGGGACCGCCCCACCGCAGGAGGGAGGCAACCCGGGGGGAGGGGACCTGGGGGAAGCAGGCCCGGAGGACGGGCTGGGCCGTCTAGCCCGCCCTTCTCTCCTCTCGTGTAAGTCCTCTCGCTTTGCCCCGAGATCCACCTGCCGCTCCACTCGACCCCCACCCCAGTCCCTGGGTTGTGGGTTTGGTGGGAAGAAAACCGAGGAGCTTGCTGGACAGAGACAGATGAAGAGGCAGAGGTTGAGAAGGGGCGGTCTGGGCAGAGGGGAGAAGAGGGAGTCTCAGTCGGGGAAGAGCATGGGCGATTCCTGGGGAAGCCCTGGAAAAGGATAGGGGGAGAAGTTGGTATAGTGGGAATTGAGACAAAGTCCCCTCCCGTAACCTTAGTGCCCCTGTACCCGGGTGGTGCATTCCCTAGGGCCATGATACTTCAAGATGCCCAGGAGCCACAGTGGGACAAACCTATCTTCCTTGGCTTGTGCCCCAGTCTCTCCTGGCAGCCCCAAACCTCCTCCTTTGAGGGAGGAGGGAGCCTGCGGAGTATGTGCCTTCCACCTGCGTTGGGTTGGGGCCCATTGTGAGAGCGCACCATCTGATTAACTACTATGCCATCAGGAGTGTAGGTCAACATTGATTTTTATTTAAATTTTTGTTTTCCTTTTTAAAAAAGTATCAGTACATCTTTGCAGCCCATAATGATTATATTCGTCGTGTGGAGTTGTTGCCTGTACACATCTTTTCTTCTTTATTACTTTCCTCACTCCTCCTTTCCCCCATTTCGTGGTCTCCTTCCCCTCATTACCGTTCTCCTTTCCTAATACTTGCAAGTTCTAGACATCTGTGTTTGTCCAAGTAGGTTTTGTTTAGCTTTTGCCCATACCTTTCAAAAACAAAGCACTTCTGTCTTTAGAATGCTCCATATTCAGTATGAGTCCGTTATGTATACTCTGCATGTGTCCAAAAATATCTCAGGTGGCTTACAAAAATGTAAAGACAAATGAGAAGAGATCTAATGAGACATAAACACTAAGAGTACACATCCATACTGCTTCCTCTGTAGCACATCGTGTAGAGGCCCCACACGATGTGCTGCCACTTTCTCACTGTCCACAACTTCTATTACTGATTGATTTTTCTTTCTTGCACCCATAACCTTTCCAACGTTGCCAGCCTGTGCCTGGTGTGCACTCTGCTATCCTGAGCAGCCCTTTGCTTTACAGGGCAGAGACTTTGGACACTTAAAGTATTTGGACAGTAGAAGGTAAACCTGACTTGTGAGTCTTCTTTTATTCTTGGGGGACAATAGGGGAGCTCAGGAGTGACACATTCCTATTATCTGCTTTCTGAGGTACGTAATGTGACATCCGAAATTCACACCTGCCAGAAAATTTTGTATCTTGCTATGAAGATGAAATGATGTCAGACCTTGCTGACAGCCATTCACTGCTCTCACTTCACCTCTCACCACACTGGCCTTGCTGCCCCATGGACCTGGAAGCATTGCACACCAGTAGGGGCTGCCGTGGAGCTGCGCTGCTTCCTTCCCATCCCAGCGCCTCTTCACAATGCTCCCTGACCTGCGTTTGCTTTTTCTCCTTTTGTCCTTTGAAGGATTTCCTGATCTTCCAGCCATACTTCACAGTCAGACAGTAACAACTCCTCCATGGTGATGCAGTGGTGCCAAGAATGTTCTGTCCAAGTGACGTGTGGTGCCAAGGACCCTTGGGTTCATGGTGGCTTGTTTCCCTCCCGTTTCCCTCCAGTAGCTTCTCTGGGTCAACAATTGCATGAAGATCCTTGTCTTCAACCCGTTGCCTAGAATAAGGCTTGACGCACAGCAGGTGCTTAGTATTTGTAGGAAGACTGAATGGATGACATCCTGTTCCTACTGGAAGCTTCTCTTAACAGAACTGAACTGTGGGGGGAAGCTTGAGCCCTAGATATGCTTGTGTGTTCTGCTGTGCTTTGGTATTTAGGCAAAAATAAAAAAGACCACACATGACTACAGAAAAGAGAAAGTTTAAAAATGTTTTCCATTATTTCATTAAGATCACTGAGTGTGAAGTTCTTTCTTTTGTTGTGACTGGCATTGCTTCTAAAAGTTCTAACCATTCAAGACACATTAATACTAATGTATTCATTTGCAGATCAGATCAACAAGCGGAACATTATTAGTATGATTCTTATGCAAGAGACCCACTCAATTGACTTAACCCAGTAATTTAAGATAGAAAATGTTGCCTCTGTGCACTTTATAAGCTGTTTGAGTTCCCTGGATCAAAACTAATTCTATGGCTTCCATTGCACACAGGACTCACTTACCCTCTTTGGAAACAGGTACCCATTCACTGTTTGTCTTAAATTTGTAGGGGGAGCAGGAAGGGGCTGGGACTGTGGCTCAGGGATAGGTTGTCCACTTAGCACAGAGGGGCCCTGGAATGGATCCAGCACTGCCCTCAAATGGAGCAGAAGGCAGGAGGAAGCGGGACAAGAGCATAAGCTCATTAAAGACTCAGGGCTTATGGCAGAGAGGAGAATGAAATCAATGCTAAGAAGAAAATAAGCCAGGAAGTGTGAAAAAATACGAATAGGAAAGTAAACTAAAATAAAAAATTACCTGAAATTCCACTAGCCAAAAATAACTCTTGTGTGCATTCCTGGGACAAAATTCCAGAACCCAGTTCCACTTATGGAGAAGTAGCTGTTGGGCAAGAATTTGCAAAGAAATAATTAGATTAATTTTGTGAGACTCCACTTGGAATAAACAGAGTGATTCTAAACAAGGTAGTTACAAGCACATTTCATTGGCTTTTTTTCTTGTTATATGTCCTTGGTACACATGAATAAACAAAAGAAACAAAATAAAATTAAAGATGCAGTAAGGCATTCCTCTAAATTGCTCATTCTTAAAATGAATCATTTTTTCACATTTTTTAATTAGGAATTTAAAATATCACGTTTACTGTGATCCCAGTATGTGCAGCCAGTGGCTACACTCAAGCTAAGCCTCCTCACCTCCAGATTCTCTGTTGTTTAAGTTTATTATTATTTCTATATTAGTCAACTGCAAGAGGCTGCTGGAGGGGATGAGAGGATGAGACAAGGTCAAGTCTATAGTCTGGTATGAACTAAGGGTGGTCTGCCATAGGTTTTTTCTTCTAGAGAGTATCATAATTCTCCTGCCTACTTGCACCTGAGAACAACAATAATACTAATGTTCATAAAGTTCCTGTCTTCTAGGGAACTCAAAAGCAAATATTTATATAAGTATTCTCAGCAGTTCTCCAACATTCAAATAGGGAAGCTGAAGCAAATCTTCACTATGGTCCATGAACTAAAGCCACTTGTGTGGATAGGCAACTGGTTTAAATTCATGCTATGAGTCAGTGTGGGAAAGCTGAAAACAGAACTTTGTTTCCTTTATCTCTTTTCTTCAAACTACATAGTTTCTCTAGTTAGTGCCATATTTCTAATAAAAGGCAGTCGCTTTCAAAGCCACCATGTCATCAATAAAAAACATTCTTTTGTCTAGGCTATTTAAAATTTTGTCCGAGTTTTTAAACAAGCAAGATGCTGTGATCTATCATTGAATGTTGTTCTCCCCATTTTAATCATGGATGCAATGTTAATGACAGTGGTGCAGACAGGGAAAGTGAGGATATAGGACATTTGTTTTTATTATCACAAAATTGTGATGTGCTTAGCTGGTTCTTGAACTTAGTTTGAAATAGAGTGCCAGTTGGCACTGAAAATCACCTTAGGTCTTCTAAATAACCATTGCAAGGAAACCACTTGGTGAAAAATCTAGTTTAGTATTATTTGTGACTGTTCTCTAAAGTAAAGCTGTGTCCACTGGGGGGAAAAAACTGTAAAAGAAAACAGCAAGTTCACCACAGATGCCATCTACCAGGATTTCCCTTTATAGGGAAGCATAATGTGTATCAGCAATACAGTCGGAAAGAGACTGATTTAAGCTAAATACTCAACCTATGTTACTTAAAAGTCATGATTTTAAAAGTTTGTGGGGGCTTGTTGAGCGTAATGTGCCTTGGAATTGAGCTCTTTATCTGAGTGATTTTTAGCCTACAAAAAAATCTATGTCATCACATTTTGATAAATGTCACTTCTAAGGGGAGCAGGCAACTGATGCTGTTGTTGGCAGTGGAGAAATGAGAGCTGGAGAAGTGGGCTGCATTAGCCATCAGGGGACTCTTCCTGGTACTCCTACCTTGCATATAAAGCATCGGGTCCTGAACAGAAGTCACCATTTAAGGCTACATTTTTAAAAATCAGCCTAGCAGGAAGGTTGTTTTCTGCACACAATTGATAGCAATGTCTGCACACCCTTCATTAAAGGAAATTTCTTTGGGTTTCTCAACTCTGATAATGGGTGTTAGCTTTACCAAGTCTGAGCAGGTATGTTGGAAGTAAGAGCAGAGAGCAAGGGACCCTTGGAGATGTGCTTTTTGCCCCAAGCATAGATTCCCGAGGAGCCAGTCTTCTCACCAGGTGGAGTTGGCACTCCAGTACTTGTGCACGGTTATATTTCTGTGGCCTGCAGTTTAAGTTCATTCTTAGTCAAAATCAACAACCAGCACTGAGTCCACACTGGACACAAACTTACCTTCATGCTAAAAACGAGAAGATTCATTGCAACTTGATTCCAAAATTCCCCATGTGCTTGGGATAGCTTAGAGAAACTTGTACTATAGTGACAGAATAGAAAACTAAAAATATTAAATTTAAAAACTAAAAGCACAATTGAGGTCAGTATAGTCATTTTAAGGAATAATAAATGCCACAATTTCCCTTAATAATAAAGGAAATAACTAATAAATAGTGTTTCATATAAAAATGGACGCACGTGGGATGGGAGGTGACTCAGCACACAAGCACTTTCCTAGCAAGCACAAGGACCTGTGTTTGATCTCTGGTACCTTTGTTATCTCCAGAAAAGGAGATAATATTGACAAATATAAGATATATTCTGGGAATGAGTGTTAGGGCTTCGAAGCTCCCTAATCAATACATGGATAAAAAGGAAAACAACATACGCTATTTTCTATGCTGAGAGATTTTATGCCTTCTCATCTTTAAATCTAAACTCTAGTGTTAATACTTTGGGAATTTCCACATCTCAAGATCCAGATTTACTAAAATATAATTTATTTTCCAGAAAGAACTTTTCTCTTACTTAAGTAATTAAATAAGGACTGTAAACTGTAAACCAAATCATCAGATAAGCATCACCTTTGTAATGGCCCAGGTAGTCACTCTCCCTTTGTTTGGGGTCTGCCCACATGGGATCTGTCCAAACCTCAGCTTCTAAGAAGACTGGACTCAGGAAAAAAGCCATCAGTGATAATGACAGCATGGGAAAGTCCGTAGGAGAATTCCAAGGTGTCCTAAGGCTTGAGAGGAAAATCCTGTGCCTTTCTACTCTCTGTCCTTCTAACATGTTTATGAAAGTTAATACTTGGGCTGATGATATAGCTCAGCGGAATAAGCATCTGCTTGGCGAGCACGAAGTCCCAAGTTCAAACTCTGGTACAAAAAAAGAAGAAAGAAAGGAAGAAAGGAAGAAAGAAAGGAAGGAA
>NDGN011190360.1:0-12369 GCA_002564285.1 Tympanoctomys barrerae | reverse complement strand
TCCTCTTCCTCCTCCTCCTCCTCCTCCTTCTTCTTCTCCTCCTCCTCCTCCTCCTTCCTCCTCCCCCTCCTTTTCCTCCTCCTCCTCTTCTTCCCCTTCCCCTTGCCCTTCCCCTTCCCCTTCTTTCTCTTCCTCTTCTTCTTCCTTTTCTTCTTTTTGCTGGAAAAACTGAAACCTGAAATGCCAGTGAGTGGCAAGCAAGTGGCCTCATGCTGCACGAAGAAACCCAGCCTGTCTTGTTCAGCCTGAGGCTCCAGAAAGGGGCAGCTGGGCTGACCCGGGAAGCTGCTGGCACAGTGGGTCACCCTGGCCTGCTGCTTCAGTTCATATCAGCAGTGGGACACCTAGCTTCAGACTCTGTTCTTTTAGCTTCTGTCTCAGTCAGCACTGGCTGCTGTAACAAATGACCTAGGCTGAGCAGCTTCGAGAACACATTTGTGTCTCAGTTTTGTAGGCTGGAAGTCTAAGATCAAGGCCCACCTTCCTTTTTTGCATGCCTGCGTGGTGGGGAGGGAGGAAGCAAGCTCTCTTCTGTCTCTTCCTGTAGGGACTCGAGTGCCATTCAGGAAGCCTCCCTCTTAGCATTGAACCTCCTCATTTCATCACAGTGAGGGAGGGCTGGACATGTGCATTTGGGAGGATGCAGATGCTCAGTCCACAGCATCTTAGCTCTGGACACCCTTCTCTGCTTCTGTCCCCTGAAATGGGACTGCTGCTGTCCTGAAGTGAACTAGTCCTGCCCAGGCTCCATGCCCCCTGGTCTGTCTTTCCAAGTAAGGTTGCTCAGATACTCTTACTGTGACCTTTCTGGGGTCATCCAGCATTGTCCCAGGAGTCCCCACGTGTCCTTCACCATCTATCTGGTACCCTCCTTGCCAGGAGGGGACCTTCGAGAGCAGATTTACCCTGAGCCTCCTTGGGTCTATGGACCCCACCCCACATAGTCCTTCAGTGGTCCGTTTTGGAAGGCTCTTGGCTGGACCCTCGCCTCTGGGCCATGTGAGAAATGTGCGTGCTGGCACATTTTATATCATTCAGGAATGATATTTCTGTTCTGCAGAGGGGAGTGAAAGACTCTGTGTGTGAACAGTCTGAAGAGAGGTCCCAGACAAATAGGAAGGCTGCCATAAATGAGGGGTTGCAGCGTGTGGCTCAGGCCTAAGGCTCGGCCTTGCCACCTGTGTATAGCCAGTTGCCATGGTGCTTGCCCAGCTCTGCTAGGGTCCTGTTGGAAGGCCTCAAAATTCTCATTTCTCTCTAGACCAATACACAAAGCAAATAGTGGCAAACACCGCATTTATTTTTCTTGTGGACGCATGAGCTCACTTTCTGAAGTTCTGTGGCAAGGTGTCCTGGGGCAGGGTTGGTCCCAAAGTTCCAGGTCCCTTGGGCCCAGAGGGTAGCATGGAATGGTGCAGGGAAGGAAGGCTGTAGATCAGAGGGAGGGACAGAGCCCACCGGGACCCCAGGACATTGCCCCCTTGGGACCATCCTAGACAGAAATCAGTGGAAGCCATGGCTTTCTCTTGTCTTCGGTACGGCCCTGGGCAGCCACAGGCCAGCTCTGCCCAGCAGTGGGTGTGACTTTGGGAAAGGAAAACTGCTCCTGTGAATTATTTCACTGCGGAAACCACACAGCAGTTCTCCATCCTACTGGGAGTGAGCCTTCACCTCCGTCCTGGGCTATGCACGCTTTGGCTGTGGGCAAAGCAGGCAGATGCCTTCTTAGAATAATGCTTTCAGCCAGATCAAATGCAGTACACAGGGTTGCAAAGGAAACCGAGGCTTTGAAAATGTAAAACAGAGAAGTGTAAATGCTTCTTGATTAACAATTCTAAATAAAATCTGTTGGCTCCAAATCAAGGCCAGAAGTTTTCAAAAGCAGTTGGTTTCAAGCGGGAGCCTAAAGTGATACATTTCTGTGGTCTGCTGGCCTTTTCAGGACTTTATAAATGTGATAGTCAATTCATTAGAAAGGACCCGCTAACTATAAAAAAAATAAAGTCTAAGTCATGTGTGGTGGTGCAGCTCTGTAATCACAGCCCTTGAAAGGCTGAGACAGGAGGATCGCTGCTATATAGCTCAGGCTGACTGCATAGTGAGTTCAAGACCAGCCTGAACTATATAGTGAGACCGTGTCTCAAAAAAAAAAAAAAAAAATTAAACAATAAAATGTAAGATCTAACAGCTTGTTAAATAGGTATTATAGTTTTGAATTTGAGGTAAGCATAAATGGTATTTTTGGATATCTACAACACCTGTAATATGAATGGATCTATGATTTCTGCAGTGACAAGTCCCAGGCACTGCTGTGGGCTGTTGCCTACATTCCTGATGGGAGGAAGCACTAGAAGGTGATATCTTTCCCCATCCAAGTGCCATGTCTTGGTAGCGCTGTCCCTACCCTGCCCACTGTGATCTGTCCTAGAATTCTTCACATGTCACTGCCCCCTCTGCTCACGGTTGCTCTGGCCACCTCTTTGCTCTGTGATTTCACAGCCCTGGGAGGCTTCGCACCTGCTGTTGCCTTCACCGGGAACCTTCTTCCACATGCTTTCTTCCAGGGGTCTTCAGGTCTTAGGCCGGGTATCATTGGTAAAGAGAAGTCTTCTAAAAAGGAACGATTCCCACCTCTGGTTGTATTATTCCACATAGTGTTGTTTGTTTAATGTTCTGTGCCCATAATTTCCATCTGAAATCATCCTTTTTCAGTCATTTACTTGTGTATCTGCTGTCTCCCACACTGGACTGGGTGTTCTGTGTTAAAAGTACCCGTGCCTTACCTGCTTCACTCCTGGAACTGTGCCTCGCACATTCTAGGGCTATTTTGAATATTAGGTAGTGAAGCATTGAGTGAGGAGGTGAGATAAATATCTGAAATTAGTGCTCTGTTTCAAAAGTTTGTGATGTGTTTGCTGTATCTAAGCTTACCTTAACCAGTGGCTTAAAGTGATGAAAGTTTAGCCTTCAGGGGCACCTTAGAAAGCATTTATTTTCCAGCACTCTGGAGGTTGAGGCAAGAGTGTCATGGGTTTGAGCTTAGCTGGGGCTACATAGTGAGACCATGTTTCAAAAAACAAAAACCAAAAAAGAAAAGATGCATTTTCTATCTCACCTAGAACCCTCTGTATCCTTACTGGATGTGTGAGGAAACCCAACACAATTCCAAGACTCCGCCAGTGTCCTAGGCACTCAATGGGGAGGGCAAACTGAGGGCTCCTGGCCATAGTGTGAGTACTTATCACAATGACGTTAACAGAGTACAGAGTCCTCAGTGTAAAGACTAGAAAGCTTTGCTCTTCCCCCCACTCCCAATTCAGAAGTCAGTGAACAGGGTCCCAGAGCAGGGTGGCCTGGCCAGGACAGTTCAGTCTCTTGATCTTGAGCTATAGCTTTTTACTCTCTACCTAGTGTCATAGTGACACATAAATATTTGAGCTATCAATACCAGCTAGTACCTAAAGCAGGGAGAGTTATTATGCACTCAAAAAGGGGAACATTTCTGTTGGTCTCATTTTCTTATTTCTTGTAAGTGTGTTGCACAGTCACATATATTTTCAGCAAGTGTGTACCGAGAGCTTCCTGTATACTACTCATGGGGAAAACATAGCTGTACCTGCTCCTGGAACTCAGTTGTGGCCAAGCCCAGGAGGTTGAGTGAAATGAGGTTGATTGAAATAGCAGTGTTCTGATTGAGAGTGTTCCCTGATTACAAAGGAAGAGTTGCTGAGCTGGAGCACGCTGGGCAGCCTCCTCCTGTATTGGAGTTTCTCCAGTGGAGGGGACATCACTTGTGACCTCCTCAGGTAGAGCATCTTATATGAGTGCTCTGGGGTGCTTCCTCTCACTCTGAGTCTCCTTTTTTGACCCAGTGACTAGATGGATGGATAGAAGCAGGGAGGAAGTAATGAATGTATGGGTGGGTGAGTAGATGGATTAAGTGGATTGCTTGCTGTTCTCTCTTCCTTTTCAGACTGGAAACCAGGACTATTGGTAGCAGTAAGAGAGATTCCTCGCTATACATTTCTGCGTCTACTATGAACACCAGATATGCACTGTTTATAGACAGAACTGACAGAGGGCAGACAGACCGTGAGAAGAGGCAGGGGTTGTCTAATGTCTGCTCAACAAAACATCAGATAATGCCAGTATTGTTTAGTGGGCTAATTGTTCATATAAAATCATTAGAGAACCCAAATCAAAGTTCTCATAATGGCCAAAGGTTGGAGAGCTGGAACTGTCGTCATGCAGATAAAAGATTGTTGAAGTCTGCAGATATTTCCCCGTGACGCAGAAAGTTCTGTTGGGCAAAAGTGCGGCATTTTTATTTATTTAGCTCAGATTCATTGCATAATTTATTCTTTCATTTTTAAAAAAGTAGGAGGGGGCTTGAGTGAAAGAGTTGCTTATTTCACTGTTTGGCAATATTTCCATAGGAACTGTCCAAAAGCTATGTAATAAATCACGGCCCCTCCCTCTGGCAGGCAGGACTGACATTTAGAGGAGACTGTTCACAGAGAGTGGCTCTTGGGCCTGGCCTGGCATCCCCTACTCCAGCTCTCTCAACTGAGTTGCCTTGTAGAGGAGCTGTTTGCCAAAGGCTTAATTCTCCCAGCACCAGGAGTGCTCTGCCGTGGGTGATTCCTAGAGGAATATGTACCTCTTAACATACAGAGCGCCTTGGCATGTCATGGTGTGAAGACATCCTTGAAGTTGCTTCCCACTTGCCTTTTCCCTCCACAATGGCCAACAGGTAGTTGTTCTGTCCTACTCTGCAGGCTCTGGAGCTGCATCACAGGCCACAACTGACAAGTGGTAGAGTCCCCTGGGAGGCTCTTGGTCACTGTGATCAGGAGCAAATGGTGACTGATGCCCTTGGCCATGAGACTTTTAGCACTTTGTCAATAAGGTGGAGACGTTTCTATCAACCTGGCAGAGCCATTGGGGAGGCCAGCAGAGTGTCTTACACATAAGTTGTTGTCATTACCATCATCACCATTGTGGTAGTAGTGGCTTGAGGACAGAGGTTGAGGGACTTTTAAGAGGGCTTTTGAGTTTCCAGAAAAAGAGCTGCATTGGCTACAGGCGATTAACGGGGCCACCTGCTCTGTGTTGCCATGCAACAGACCCAGTGCCCGAAGACCTTTCCCTTGGGATCATTTGGATGGTACTCTTCCTAAACACCTCCTCCTGGAAGCCCGCAGTGGTTCCTACAGGGCCTGGCTCTTCTCCCCACCTTGGGTGCCCAGTGCTGCTAGGACTCTGGGTGAGACTTCTGCAATCCCCGTTTCAGAAGGGGTAGTTGTGGAGGTCCGCAGAGATTTGAGATTTACTTTTTAAAAGGAAAATCAACTGGTGTGTTGTTTTTGTAAATAAAAATTAAATGAATGAAACAGAGTGAGTTAGAGAGAATGGTGGTGCTATTCTTTTCCTTCCTTATTGACTTTGTGCTCCTTGAGAAGTTAGTGGGCTCACGAGGACAACCCAGCAATCGTCACACATCTCTGTGACCCGGTCCCCTTCAGGCCTGCCAGGCTGGCACTCAAGTTCTTAATTTCATTGTCAGGGAAACCAAGACTCTGTGGACGTCACTGCTGTCCTTGGGGTGATAGAGAGCGCCATGTCTGTCATTCTGCCACTTAGCCGTGCTCTGATAAGGCATAGCATCTGCTTGTCCTTGGAGGGCAAGATAAATTTAGATGTGGCAGATCTGAGACATCAGGTGACCTGTATGCAGCTGGAGCGCTTGGGAGAGACAGGGTAGCCTGTGTGCAGTGCTCTGAGTGTCAGCTTCACCTCTGCACAGCTCTTGAAGGTGGCAGCATGAGCTTGGTGTATGCAAGAAGCCATGGGGGTGCATGCATGACATCCCTGATGAGAGGCTGAGGCAGGGTGATTGCAGGTTCGAGCCCAGCCTGGCAACTTAGCAACATAGACACAGTCTCGAATTTTTTAAATAAAAAGGTGAAGATACAGCTTAGTGCAAAGGCTCTGGGTTTAATCCACAGTACTTGGACACACACACCAAAAGAAAAAAAGGAAGAGAAAGAAAAAAGAAAAAACTCAGTGGTATTAGAGTGGCTTTCATCTGGAATATGGGAAGATGGGGTCCTGGCAGTGCTTTTCCAGGTGACTATACTTGGCTTTCAGAAGTCATTCTCCTAAATCATTGGGCAGGCCCTCTTTACTTTCTTTCTTTAAGCTTCTATGTAAGATTTTATTTCAGGACTAAAATGGGAGCCAAATTTGAAACCTACTGTTCCCATTTTCCAGCCAAAAAACTTGAGTCCCAGAAAGAAAAATGGTTTTTCCAATTTCTCTCTGTTGCCTGACTCCAAGGCAATCCTTGCCCCATTATATTAGTTTGCCAGAGCTGCTGCAACAAAGTGCCACAGACTGGGTTGCTTCAAGAACTGAATTTAGGACTGGGGAGATAGCTCAGTGGCATAAGTGCCTGCATCACAAGCACAAGGTCCTGAGTTCAATCCCTGGTACTGAAACAAACAAACAAACAAACTTGAGACCAAGAACCAAATGTATCTCACAGTCCTGGAAGCTGAGTCAAGGTGTTGGCCGGCTTGGTTCCTTCTGAGGCCACGAGTTAGAATCTGTTCCATGCCTTTCTCTTGGCTTCTGGCAGTGTGCTGGTCGTCTTTGCTTGGCTTACAAATGCACCGCCCCAGTCTCTGCCTTGTATTTATACTGTCTGTGTCTGCCTCCAACTTTACCCTTTTTTAAAAATTACAAATTCAGGCTCATCTTGGTAACCTGCTTTTACATTGCTGAGCTTTATAATGCCTCTGTTTCCAAGTAAGAGCACGTTTAGGGGCCCTGGGGGTTTGGGGTCCAACTTACCTGCTGTGGGGAAAGACACAACTGAACTCATAACATGCCATCTCGTGTGAGCCGTGGAGCTCAAAGTAGAAGGGCTGGAGGATCCCAGTTTCGTAGGTCTCAGAATGGCTCCTGTCCCCTCTCCTGCTGGTACAGGCTGACAGCCTGCCTCATGGATGGCCGCAATGTTGGAGGAAGGATTGATTTTTTTTCAGCCATGTTGCATGGTGTTTTTTCCAATATCTCTTTTTGTTATTATTTAAGTCAGTGATTGGTAAATTACTTTGCTTAAAGGCACAGAAAATTGTCATTCAGACAAGGTTGTGCATACCTGTAATCTCAGCATTCTAGAACCCTGAGCCAAAAATATGGTAAGTTTGAGCCCAGGCTGGGTGACTTAGTGAGCCCCTATGTCAAAAGTTTAAACAACAACAAATTTTTTTTTAAAAAAGGGACTGAGGATAAAGCACAGTAAGAAATACTTAGGTTCAATCCCCAGTACTGCAAAACCACTCAAGAGGTTTTTATTTTTATTTGCTTTTTGTTTTTAAGAAGGAATAAGGGGCTTGCCATTTAGCTCAGTTGTTTAAAGCTCTACTTGTGCAAACATAGTCAGGCTCAGGGGACCACAGTTCAATCCCCAGCTCCGCAAGCCCCACCAAGGCAGCCCTTAAGGCAACCTGAGCCCAAAAAAAGGAGAGCTATAGTTACAACTTTAACAGAATTTCTTCTGGCTTTTCCCCTAGCCCCATAAATTCAGGTTTGTTTCTTACCTGTTCCCTGCTTGGCTGGAGATTGAGCCCAGGACGTGGTGGTATGTGCTCCCCGTGAACTGTACCTCTAGCTCTGCTTCCTAGCTTCTTGATGTGAGATGAAATGTATTTTCCACACCATTAAAACTCTTCATAAACATGATTTATGCTTTTTAACACATATTATTGGGTGCCTGGCTTTGGACTTGGTTCAGCTAACATCACACAAAGAAAGCTTCCGTATCCTCCCGGTGGCCCTTCTGCAGTGGGTCCCTCCTGTGGGGCTTGATGGGGAACGTGCCTCTCAGCCCAGCCCAACACTGATGCGGACACCCCAGCTCTTCCCTCTCCTAGCTTGGGTCCTTCATGAGAATTCCTGCTCTAAGCTATCTTGAAAATGAGCCCTCAGCTATGAGCCTAGAATAAACCTGACTTTTACAGCTTCCCTGCCTGTCACGTATATGCTGTGCTACTTGGGATTTCCCACCTGGTTTTGACCATTACCATTAGTGTTCAGATGCATGGTTTTCTCTTCCCTGTGGCTGTGTCTAGAGGTGAGAAAGTCCACCCTGTTTGAAGGCCAGAGCGCTCTGAGCTATTCCTGAGCACTCTGCTCGGCGTCCTTTCTGTGTCCTTTGCTTCTGTAGAATGTCCTGTGTGTAGTCTATACTTGCATCCATAGACGTGTCGCAGCTAACCTAGCATGGCAGGGGGCAGAGAATGAGTAGTAGTAGCAGAAGGGCTTTTCTGTCTGCCTTAGGGCCCCTTGCTGAAAACAGGAAAAACAAGCTGGTTTATGCAGCAAGGGAGACTTCAGCCAACACAAGGGCCCAGCTGACCTGCAGCAACCTGAGCGCAACAGTGTACTGACCCATAAAGAGATGCAGGAACGACACTTTTAATGTCTCTGCCAGACTCTATTTGCGGAATTTATTTCCCAGGCCTTGGATTGTGTGGCAGTACCTTGGCAATAGAGCCTGGCAAAGTGACGGCCCCTGTCTCCCTTGGTGTGTGCCCCAGCAAATTAAACACCCCTTGTCCTGAGTTCCCCAGAGCTGGCACCCAGGAGAGAGACTGAGAAGAAAAAGTGTGGGAGGATGGATATTTGGGGCCAATATGAACTTTTGAAATTAAAAATTAAAAACAGCAACAACCAAATGATTCCCTAAAGAGCTCCCAGAGGCAAGAGCTCCTAGTTGCTTCCAGCTTGGCCTTTTCAGCCAGCAATAGAAAGGAAGTGTATAATCAAGAGATGTCTTAAAAATTTCTGTTTACCTGCTGTGCTGCCCTTGTATCATCGTTAAGATTATTTACTGAATTATCTTTTAGCTTTATTTCCTCATTGCAATAATCATAGGCACCTGTGGATGGGATTTCTAAAACATAATTTAAAAAGCTACAAAAACTGCCAACACACTAGTAAGGGTAACATTTAGGTCTGCTGGTAGCCCTTTCTTACTTTGTTGTGCTAATGGGGAGGAAATTGCCCAACCTCTACTGTCATCTGTCTTCCTACCAAGAAACCAGATGTCACTTAAAGCGGAAGTGTTCAGTTTTACAATTCCTACTGGCCTGGGAAGCAGAGGACCAGGTTCTTGTGGCAGTTCCTTGGCTCTGGCGTCTTGGGAAAGTCACTTAACCTTGGCTTTCTTATCTTGAAAATGGGGATTCAGTACTTCCTGCCTAGCCAGGCATGGGGACACATGCCTGTGATCCTAGCACCCCAAGTGGCTGAGCCAAGAAGATGGCGAATTCTAGCCAGGCTTGAACAACTTAGTTGAGTCCCTGTCTTAAAATAAAAAATAAACCTAAGAGCTGAGGATAAAACTGAGTGCAAAGGCCTTGGGTTCAATCCCCAGTACTGCAAAACAGTAACAGCAGCAGCAACAACAAAAAACCCCCAAAGCCAATAAAAATACGTTTTGCTTCAGTAGATTATAGAGTGACCAGAGGAGATACTGGTAGAAAAGGCTTTGTGAAGCACTCTGCAAATTTCTGCTGGTTGTTTTCAGTGTAATCATATGAACCGTCAGTTGGACAAATGGTGGGAGCAATTTTCCTGTCTTCCTGGTGAACTGACTCTGTCCTAAATCTACCCCTCTCTGATCATGGTGAAAATGTGCATTTCCCTCCAGCTGCCCTGGGACCTTGGCTTCCCTTTCCCTCCACCCTGCCGTGATCTCCGGATCTCTTGTACTAGCCTACATAGGCAGTCACTCTCCACATCCTGGCTGTCAGCCCCACCCTGTCTCCCAGGTTGGCCCCTCTCTCTGCGTTTCCACCATTGCCCTTGTCCTGCACTGAACTCATGCTGCTCCCAGCTCCCTCCAGCCAACTCTGCGCAGCCACCAGGAGGCTCTTCCTAAAATAGCCATCAGCTCTCACCGTCACCTGCTTAAGTAGCTTTCTGTTGCTGTCAGGATGGAGTCCACAGGCCCTGCCTTATCCATGCTCTGGCTCCCCGTCTAGTGTCACCTGACCTCCATTTCAGCCATTTCTTTGTTCTCTTTTCTCTAGGCCCGTGTCTCATTTTTCCCCTCTGCCAGGCTGTTTCCTCTCCCTGACACTGTTTGGTCACTGACTCAACGTCAGGCCCCTGCTTTCTTGTCACCTCTTCCAGGAAGCCTTTCCCGGTGAGCTTCTGATCAGGATTAGCTCTGCACACTGACGCTGACCTCACCTCGGTGGTCTGATGCCTCACCTCTGTCCTCTGCTTGACTTTGAACTCCTGGAAGCTAGAGCAGGATCTGCCTGGTGCATTTTCTGCTCCCCACCTGGAATGCTGCTGTGCATGGCCCTTTTAGAACCTTGCTTAGACATCTCATATTCTGGAGAAGGAAAAAGCACTTTCTCTTCCCCATTTCTGGGCTGATTGCTGATGGGTCTTATTTTTCTTTTCTGAGTTCTTTGTCACGGACTAGCAATGTGGCGTGAGAATGGCGGTCACCGTGTCAGCTCTGAAGCAGCGGCTTTCTTCACAGAGGGTTTAGAAGAGAGGTGTCCAATCGCATCCCTGCCAAGGGCCACGGCCCCACTTTTCTCTCTTCTCCTGGGCCCCAACCAGCTTCAGCGGAGGCGTGGGAGAGTTGGAGGGAGGGTGCATCCTGCCAACACAGTTGACACATTACACTGGCTCCTCTGCTCCATCCGAGCAGAGGTGGACAGTGGTTGACGTTGCTCTAGGACCTTGGCTGAACCTAGCTGGGAGCAGAGCAAGAGTGGTTTGCTAAAAGACTCCGTCACCAGAGCTTGTTTCTGGGTGTCACCAACCTGGGTGTGGAGCCACTGGAGGAGCTACCCTGCTGCACGAGGCAAGGCATCTGGGACAGAACTCCAGACACTGAGCCAGACCAGTGCTTTCAGCAGGGAGGGAGACACTGATGCAGAATGGGGACTTGAGAGGCACAGGGACCTGGGGCTGAGCCCAGCTCTAATCCTTACTGACTGTGATTTAGGAAAAGGATTAAATTTCCCTAACCCTGGGTTTCCTTATCTGCAGAATGGAAACAGGATTAAATGAAGACACAGGGCCTGGCCGCTGCCGCCTGCTCCTCTGGCTCTGCTTTATCGTCCTCTTCCTCTTCCTCCCGTTGCTGCATCATTGTTATTGCCAACAGCACCATGCAGGGCAGAGCTTGCTTTCTTGGTTCACCCTGGTCAGTGGTTGCCAAGTCCTGCTGATTAAGTTTATCTGTTCATTCATTTGTTCCTTCATCTGTTAAGCCCTTCCTCTGTGCCAGGGATCGGGGAGCTGCCAGGTGGTGGGGCCTGGCTTTCCGAAGAGGCTCTTGTTGGCTTGGCTGGGCTGGGCCACTTTTATTGCCTTTATATAGCCTGAGTATAATGACTTTGAGCTCCTGGGGCCCCACACATGCCTCTCACTAACTCAGCAGCCTTGGAGGTTCTGGACACAACCCCTGTCCCTCATCGCTCTGTCTGCCTCCAGGTAGGAGGCCTCATGCACAGCAACACTTAGGGTTCCAGCCCATCCTACCTGTGGTCCTCTATCCCACTTTTACTCCAGGCAAGACCTACTAGGGCCCCTGGTGAGGGCACCCCTTAGGAAGTTGCCCAAGGTTGGGAATGTGGGGCAGATAGCATCCCCGGCGTTGAGTTCCAGCCATGGGAAAGGAGAGCAGCTGGCAAGTATCCATCGTCAGCACCAAGTGCCCAGAGGAGGACAGAGGCAGAGGCAGAGACTTTCATGTGGGCTGCGAGGTGCTGTTTGAATAGATGGGAGCAAGAGGAGACTCCTGGTGTCAGCAGGTTCAACACCATGTTCACGATAAGCCAGCACTTCCTGGACACAGATGACACATCTGACAGACGCACCCTCCTGGGATCCGTACAAAACCCCTTGGGCCAGTGCTTCTTCCTACCCCTGTGTTATGTGGAGTCTCAGATAGGTTCATCACTGCTCCATTTCCAGAGCTCTGGCAGAGTGAAAGCTCAGATTCAAACCGAGGCCTTCCCTGTCCCCGGATTTCCTCCCTTGTGGGGGTGAGAGCTGCGCTGCTCAATGGGCTTGGTGCAGTGCAGGATCACTGCACCAGGGTAGAGGATCAGAGAAGCTGAGCTGAGCCGGGAGCACCATCCCTGCCTCCAGCTAGAAAGCTCTGTGGGTAGTGGGGAGCCATGGAATGTTCACCTGCGATATCCTGAAGCTAGCCTGTGGGTGTGAGTAGAGAGAAGAGAGGCCGGGGGAGAGCAGTCCAGGCTTGCCAGGCTAGGTGAGTGTCATTCAGCCCTTCTGGTTTTTTTTTTTTTTTTTTTTTTTTTTTTT
>NDGN011190359.1:0-10826 GCA_002564285.1 Tympanoctomys barrerae | reverse complement strand
GCATGTGTGTGTTGTCTTCATCTCCTTACCCATCAGGGAACACTCGGGCTGCTTCCATAGCTTGACTATGGAGCGAAACGCTGCCAGGAATACAGGAATGTAGCTGTCTCCTTGAGAGCCTGATTTCAGTTTTGGGGATATACTTGGAAGTGGAATTGTTGGGTCGTATGGCAGTTCCAAGGAGAGACAAGTTTGGTATGAGATGAAGAGCAGGAAAAGTGGATCAGCACACCCTTCCCCTGCTAGGACCTCCCAACCGGCGCTCAAGGTCCGAAGATGCAGAAAGAGGAGAGAGCGACAGCACTGTCGCTCTCCAGCAATTGTTGCCAGTCACCGTGTATTGCTGTGTGGTAGTTTCTGCTCTAAGGGCTTTATAAGGGTCACTCTTTTATTTCTAATAAAACATGCGCTGTGGGTTAGCATTATCCCCATTTTAAAAATGAGCAACGTGAAGCATCCGGAGGTAAAGCAGCTCTGCGGCAGCTCTGCCACTGTGCAGGCAGGATTATGAAGCTATTATATTTGGTTCCAGGAACTGATATCTTAAGCATTATGGGTGGAGAAAGATTTTTAACATAAAGGCTATAGAAGGCCTTCAGGACCAGCTTGCTTACACAATTGCTTTTTGAAAGTCATAGCACCCAGCCTTGCTTCCTTCCTAAGGTGAAACGTCACTTGCTGAAATGTCTGCTTCACAGGGCTTCCGTTGGCCTGCTTCGGCACCCACATACTCCTCGGGCTAGGGAAGTATCATGGTGTTCACTTGTGCTTTCCTTTGCATCTTCAGCCATCGGATTCCAGGAACACAGGCTCTTCCCCTAACTGCTGGCTGGAGACTCCAATTTGTAAGAGCTTATTGGAAGCAAACAGCTGAGGGGAATTGAGCAAGAATTTCTGGGATGCCCACACGATGGCAGGAACGAAGGACTGTGGATTGAGCGGAGTGTGCAGACCGGACAGCAGCAATGATTAACAGCCCAGTCCTCGGGAGGCTTAAATGGGGCGCAGCTGCATGGGGAGGCACTGTTTCCTCTCAGCTGGAGCGCTCCCCAGGAGCCAGCCCCAGCCTCGGGAAAGATGCTTTCTCTGCGGACCCTCTGCCTGCTCCTGAGCGTGGTCGGCGCAGTCTGGGTATGGAGGATTTTGGGTTCTCTTCCCCCTTTCTGCCCAGTGATGATCCCCAGCGAGCCTGGAGGGCTGAATCTACCGACTCTATGCTCTGAAGCACCCAGCTTTCTGAGCTCCAAGTGTGCGGCTGGACAGGAGCACAGTAGGTGACAGGAGTCCGGGAGACAGAAATTTGAGGGACTGAAGAACGCAAATTCTCAGGGCACACAGGGACATCTGTCTTCCAGTACTGAAACATTGATGCAGCTTATTTATTTAGTTTGTGGTGTGGGGCAAGTGGAATCTAGGGCCTGGTGTGTGGTAAGCGAGCGAGCGCTTCACTTCAGAGCCCCACTCCCACCCTGTTACTATTTTTTTTGTACAGGGAAATGAACTCCTGACCTTGTGCTTTCAGGAAGGCGCTGTGCCGCTGAGCTGTATCCCTAGTACTTGCTTTCAAAAGAGATACATGCTTTGCTGTTTTTGTCCCTATAACATCCCGAGGTATTCTGCAATAGTATGAAACATTTTATAAAATGATTGTTCCCTCTGATTTTTAATTTCTTATTATGTGTTCAAAATGTTTAATTTTAGTGCAACTTATCTAACAGGTTCTTTTGGTGTTTGTTTCAAGACCAAGGGAAAAAAAAGCAAATGAGATGTGTTTGAACATGTATAGTAAAACTAGAAGATATTAATTAATAGGGCAGTACACTGTTTGGAAATATGTCTGTTTTTTAACATAACATCTAAATATTACTAACATTTAAAATTTAGCTCTAGAGACATACAAAAGGATTTCATTCAGAAACATTTCTGAAACACTGTAATTTATACAAAGATGATATATGTTCAAGAAACTCTATTACTTTCCAGTTGCTTATCCAAGTTATATGCAGTCTAACTTATATAATTACATACAGCATTTTCATTTTTTTTCTTGTACAACCACTAATAAATTCTAATATTAAATGGTAAAGACTTAATTTTCTCCCTATTGTAATATACTGATTTTAACTTTTTGGGGGGAAGAAATATAAATTATTTGTGAATGGGATTTTTTTTCTTTTTTTGGTGGAACCGGAGATTGAACTCAGACCCTTGCGCTTGCCAGGGAAGCGCTTATTCTACTGAGCCACCTCCCTGACCCTCAAAGGGATATTTTGCATACACCGATTTTAATTACTTGTCCAATTTCCCTCATTGTTCAAATATTCATTTTATTGTCAAATATTCATTTTATTGCCAAACATTCATTTTATTGTCCTATTTCCCTCATTGTTCAAATATTCATTTGTTGTAACATTTTATTCTGAAATATGTTTGCTTATTATCAAATTGCTTAGGTAGGATGATTGCATTTGTTCCCTTAAACAAACTGTTAGGAGTCCCTTAAATTAGCATTATTATTGTCTGATGTTTTTCTTCAAAAAATAAGACTGCAAATATTAATTAATTTTTAGGAATCAATTACTCCAAACTGAAGTAATCACAGCAAAATTCTTCTAAGTTGGTGAGAAAGAATAAAAATAGTGAAAGCCTAAAAGCTGTCTTTGCCTACTAGGACACCAGGTCCTTTGGGAAGATCCTTTTGTATGCTGTTATGTCTGATTCACAATAGAAAATTTTTACCTCTGAGTACATCTAATGATAAGGTGCTTCCAACAATTGCCAGGAGCTATTATTTTTACTTTTGGTCAGATATTTTGTATTTCAAATAAAAAAGAAATTATTGTGTCAGAGAGCAATTTTTGTTGATTCAAATAATACTCCTCTTATCACAGACCTACAGAACTAGTGACGCTGGTCAGGTGCTTACTTAGGTCAAGTACACCTAGGAGGTGTGTACCTTATCTCCGTTAGTCCTTGTAAGTTCATACAATGGGACTGGGGCTCTCACCGAAGGTGGGCAGCTCAGAACTTCTGGGGGCCCTGGTGCTGTCCCTTGTAAGCTCATTTCTTTCTTGGGACTTGTAGGCAGAGCAGTATCTCCTCTCCTGGCTAACTTATTGACTTTGCTTCTCTCTCTCTCTCTCTCTCTCTCTCTCTCTCTCTCTCTCTTCCCTTTGCATATGTGTCTCTGTGTGTGTGTGTGTGTGTGTGTGTGTGTGTGTGTGTGTGTGTTTAAAGACCGGGGATACTGGAGGAGACTTTTTAGCAGAAGGAGGAGGTGTGCGTGGCTCAAGACCCGTGGAGAAGCACCAGTCTGCCTGCAAAGAGACTGGCTGGCCCTTCTGTTCTGATGAAGATTGGGTAAGTAGGGTGTGGAGAGCAGAAGTGTCCTCCCCAAGGACTTCAGCCAGACTCACAGGGTGACCCCAGAAAACTTCCCCAATAAGAAGAAAATCTAACAATGTTCCAGCTCCTTATTTGCTAAAATAAAGCCCACGATGGGAATGGAGTCTGCTCCCAGAGCACTGTTTACTTATGTCCCCAGCTCCCCATCACTAATGGGATGAACAACAGATCGGGTTTTAGCTGCATGCAAGTAGTAGAAACCTGAGGGCTACAACCTCAGCTTTCATGGGGTCTAATTTGTGTTTTAAGTGGATCACAATTCCAACATTTCTGTATGACCTTTAAATAGTCCTCTTGGCTACTTTAAGCCAATCAATGTTCAGAGACATGGGGTAGAGAAGCAGTGGGAATTTCGTGGAAATCTGGAATATTGTTTTGGACGTAAGAGATAGACTCTCAGAGTAATTTTTCCTCTTTATTTTTAGGGATACAAATGCCCTTCTGGATGCAGGATGAAAGGATTGATTGATGAGGTCAATCAAGATTTTACAAACAGAATAAACAAGCTGAAAAATGCGTTATCTAATTATCAAAAGAACAGTAAAGATTCAAATACATACAGGAATATAATGGAGATTTTAAGAGGGGACTTTGCTAAAGCCAACAGTAAGTATTAAATATCAGAGCTTTGATTTATAGAAAAAATGGTAGCACAAATCCTGAATAATGATGTGTACTTGTAGCTATTCTGACTTAATTCGAAATACTTAGAGCAGAAACACATCTCTATGATATCCTTGAATTTTAAGGAAATGATTTTTTTATCATGTTCCTAAAATGGAATAGTTAGTTTACACTATTTAAGGTAACAAAATAAGTCTGATCTGTGGATTGAATTTAAGCATAGTCCCTTCAAAAGTAGATTTAGAAAATGAAAATGGCCCAGGACATGTGAGCAGATGCTCTTGCTGCTATAGCGCAGAAGTGAAGGGACTCGCCGCCTGGCCATGGATTTGGGAGCCAACCTCAGACCCCACTGGGCTGACGGTCAAGGCTCTCTGTGCTCTGTCTTTCTCAGAGAACTCTCACTGGGGCCAGGAAACACTACATTTACTCTGTGCTGGCACAACGAGCCCAGGAAATTCCTAGTTTCTGAGGCCTTTCTTTGCCACATTTTATCTTAAGGATACACTTGATTAATGTAGTGTCAGTGGCACAAGATCAGCAGGCAGACGGCTGAGCCTGGCCAGTCCATGAAAGTTTGGGGGCACAGCTTCAAGTCTGCTGGTGGAAAGAAAGTTTTCAGTAAGAAAACTCGTTAATACCTATTGTCTATCTATCAACCCATCTAGTGATGAATTGATAAATATGACACGTATAGATAAATAAATCCCTTGACTAAAGATACGATGAAATAATTAGAATGTCTAAACTAGTTATTTCATCACCTTATCATCTTTTTAAATTTCCAGAGTAATTTCTTTTCTTTTCATTTGCATTACTAACTCCTACAAGAGCATTATACCTGACAACCCTGGATGTCTGGAGGACATAGTGTTGTCTAAATCAAAATGCTTACTTAATGTGCTTGAAAGTCACAGATTAAGTGTCTGGAACACACACCGTAACCCAAACAGAATTTGGGAATATTTATAAGAGCACTTCTTTTGGAGGGTGGGTGGGATATTCTGAGTCACTCAGCAGCTACTTCAGTATCTGCACTGTCTACTGCAGACAACGATAACACATATAACCAAGTGTCGGAAGACCTGAGAAGCAGAATTGAGGTTCTGAGGCGCAAAGTTATTGAGAAAGCACAGCAAATCCAGCTTCTGCAGAACAACGTCAGGGCCCAGCTGATAGACATGAAGCGCTTGGAGGTATGTAAGACAGGGCAAGGACGCACCATTTCTTTGCTTTTGAATAGTGGGTAAGAGGAAGACAATAATCACAACTGAGTGAATAGCAGAGAAAACTGCTAGATCCATTATCCACTAAAAAGCAGGGATGGTTTTCCCCACTCTACAGGTAAAGAAGAAAAGTTGGGAGGTATTAAATAAAAATTTTCAAGGGTACATAAATAGGAAATTGCAAAAACAAAAGGTTCCATCTTATTGGGGTTCCCACCCCTAACATCGCAGGCCGGAGACCTCAACCTCTGCCTCATGGAGGGCCTCTTAATGACTGTTTCCTTTTGGAGGAAATAACAGCTTATTCTGTAGTCATTCTTAGTGTAAGATAAACCCAGTCATTCCACATCCCAGTCTTGGCAGACCCAACATGTCTTCCTCAGAGGATACTCTGGAAATGGAGAGTGGGATGTGGATGGTTAGGACTGGAATCCAAAGACACGAAACCAGTTCCAAAAAATAAATTAACTTCTAGGAACTCAATACACACAGTTTATCTCTTCCTCTCTGCCTTTTCTCTGTCTCTCTTTAGGTGGACATTGATATTAAGATTCGGTCTTGCAAGGGGTCCTGCAGCAGGGCTTTGTCCCGGGAGGTCAATCTGAGGGATTACGAAGACCAGCAGAAGCAGCTGGAGCAGGTCATTGCCAAAGAGCTGCTTCCCTCTAGAGACAGGCAGTTCTTACCTCTGATAAAGATGAGACCCGTGACAGACTTGATTCCTACGCAATTCAAGAGCCAGATTCAGCAAGCCCCACCGGAGTGGAAGGCGTTGTCAGAGATGCAGCAGATGAGAATGGAACTAGAGCGGCCTGGGAGAGGGGGAAGTACTACTCCAGGAGACGCTGCATCTTATGGGACAGGATCGGAGACGGAGGGTCCCAGGAACCCTGGGCCCGGCGGTGCTGGACACTGGACCCACGGGGCCTCTGGCCCTGGGGGCGATGGAAGTCGGAGCCCCGCTTCTGGTGGCCCTGCATCCCGCGTGCCTACTTACAGCGGGAGTCGGAACCCGGAAAGCGCTGCGGCCAGGCCAGACAGCTCCTATGGCAGCAGCAGGCCTGTCAACCCAGACTGGGGCGAGTTCGAAGAGGTACCAGGGAGCGCAAGCTGGGGAGGCAGGAAGGAGTACCACACAGACAAGCTGGCCACCTCCAGGGGGGATAAGGAGCTCCTGATCGGCAGCGAGAAGGTCACCTCTTCTGGCACGACCACCACTCGCCATTCGTGCTCCAAAACCATCAGTAAGACTGTGATCGGTCCCGACGGGCGCAAGCAGGTGACCAAGGAGGTGGTGCACTCGGAAGACCCCGCCGACTGCGGGGGCGGCGGCGCGGACCTGGACTCGCTGCGCGGGTTCAGCACCCACGGCAACCTGGAAGGCTTAGCCCTGCAGCACCCCGGCTTGGCCGCCTTCTTCGACACGGATTTGGGGGGAAAAGGGGCCGCTTTCTCGGGCTTACCCTCCACCTCCTTCAAGGAGTACGGAAGCAAGACCCAGTCCATGGGCACAGACTCAGCCTTCTTCCCCGGCGGCGCCGGTGGCGACGCAGACTCGCATACCTTTGGGGTCCCCGAGTACTCGAGCAGCAGTACGAGTCACAGAAAGCAGGTCGTAAGCAGCAGCACCTCTTACAGTAAAGGAGGCTCCACCTTTGAGGCCAAGAGCTTGAAAATGGCAGATGAGGCTGGAGGAGAACTCGATTACGACGAGGCAGGAGACGAACACAGCGTCAAGAGAGGCTATGCTAAAGCTCGGCCTTCCCGAGGTATCCGCACTTCTCCTTTGGGGAAGCCCTCCCTGACCCCCTAGAACTAAGCTAATTATTTCCAGAGTACCTCGCTCTTCTTTCCTAACCTTCTATTGCCCTTTCTTGAAATTATTACATTTCTTTTGATCTGTTTTTCATGCTAGACTGTAAGTTCCACTGGGGCAGGAACAACAAACTTGTTTTTGTGAATCTCTGTACTCCTAACAGGACAGAGGGTCCTCACTCAATAAAAACGTGTTGAATGAATGAATGAATCCTTCTGAAACTCGGCTCTTAGTTTGCTTGACCCAATTCCTTCACCGTCCAATGCTTGACCCACTGCTGTGGGGACAGTCACACAATTAACTAAGCATGGTCTTAATGTGGGTCACACTGATCTTTAGATCAGGTTAAAAATGAGGTGTGTTCATATTAATTGATACTTCGCTACTTTTGATGGCTCCTTGCTCTTCCTAGGTACAAGCAAAATTCGAAATCCATTTGGGGAAAATTGGCATTTTGTAGATTTAACTTTCTCTCATTTGCATGAAATTATATCCCAGTGAAGGTGCATTATTTTCTCATGGGCACAAGGAAGGAAGGAACGAAGGAAGGAAGGATGAAAGGAAGGGAGGGAGGGAGGGAGGAAGGCAGTATTTGCCTTTTTAGATCTGCCTGTGTTTGTAAAGCTAAATGAGAGTAACTTCTTCCAACCAGCTTAATTTTTCTTTTAGACTGTGGTGATGTTCTCCAAACACATCCGTCAGGTGCCCAGAGTGGCATTTTCAGTATCAAGCCACCAGGATCCAGTAAGATTTTTTCTGTTTATTGCGATCAAGAGACCACTTTGGGAGGATGGCTTTTGATCCAGCAGAGAGTGGATGGCTCCCTGAATTTTAACCGGACCTGGCAAGACTACAAGAGAGGTTTCGGCAACCTGAATGGCAGAGGAGAAGGAGAGTTCTGGCTAGGCAATGACCGCCTCCACTTACTCACTCGGCAGGGCTCGGTGCTCAGGGTTGAGTTAGAGGACTGGGCCGGGAAGGGGGCGTTTGCAGAGTATCGCTTGCGGGTGGGCTCTGAGGCCGAAGGCTACGCCCTGGAGGTCTCCTCCTACCAGGGCACCGCTGGCGATGCCCTGATTGAGGGTTCTGCAGAGGAGGGGGCAGAGTACACGTCTCACAATGGCATGCAGTTCAGTACCTTTGACAAGGATGCAGACCAATGGGAAGAGAACTGTGCTGAAATCTACGGAGGAGGCTGGTGGTACAACAATTGCCAGGCAGCCAATCTCAATGGCATCTACTACCCTGGAGGCACCTATGACCCCAGGGACAACAGCCCCTATGAGATCGAGAATGGGGTTGTCTGGAGTCCCTTTAAAGGAGCAGACTATTCCCTCAGAGTTGTTCGCATGAAAATAAGGCCTGTGGCAACCTAAGGGGTGATGTGGTGGCAGGGGGGGATTCAGTTTCTAACCTTCAGCAAAATGGAGAGAAAATGATAATAGAAGGAGTCAAGATTCTTGACAACTTACTGAAAGTCTTCCAGGTGCTATTTTATTATTCTTTATACTGTAGCTAAATGAAACTGAGATATATCAGTGCTTTGAAAAATAAAATACACAAGCATTTTTTACCCTTAAATAGCTCTGTGGGTTTTTAATTTTTTATAAACATGTAGCAAAGACATGCATTACATCAGGAGGAGGGTCTCAGACTAGAGGAGCTTCTGCCTGCTGCCACGCAGGGTGGCCTTTTGAATCTTCTCTTCCCACAACATCCAATGTCCCCAATGTCATAGACCCATTACAAACAAAAGCTTGTTTTACATATTCTTAAATCTACATTTTATGTTAAAACTCATTGGGCTGAACAGTGACTGGCTTGTGCAGAGGAATTCATAATTTATAGTTTTTTTTTATCTCTCCTGTTAGCGAGCAAATCAAGGAAGGCAGGACTAACATTCTCCATGAGCAAAATAGAGATCTGTTGTTTAAGTTTTCCAGTAGAGAGCATAATGCAAACTCAGTATTTATTTCAGCACATAAACATTTAAAATCTTCAAAAACTTGCAAATGTTCCAGAAACAGATTGAGCTTCTGCTGACAACCGTCCTAGCATTAATTTGACTTCCTTTTCTTCCCAGCCACAAACTATATTCTATGACACATTTATTGTTATTAAAAATAGATCATAGTTTGAAGGCACCTCACAAAATAGGATCTATACCATTTTCATAAATTCAGCATGCTTACATTGGTCATTATTTTATTGGATCCAAGTCATATGTGTAGCCTTGCTGGCCATTGCTCCTGCCCTCAATACTTGATCCATATTGCTTTTAGCAAAAATTACTTGCCATTGGCACTCTATGGTATTAAAATGTCTCAGGTAATCTACACAGAACCCTGGCTTATATTGCTTTCTCCCAAGAAAGAAGGAGGGAAAGAAGGAAAGGAAGAAGGAAGAAAGGAAAAAAGAAGGAAGGAAGAAAAGCAGGGAAGTGAGAAAAGGTAGAAGAAAGAGGGATAGAAAGAGGGAAGGGCAGAAGGGAGGCAGGAGTGGAGGCAGAGAAGGGGGTTAGAGCTGGTGCTAGGCTAAGGACAGAAGGGAGATGAGCTTGCTAGGACACTACAGGAAGTGTTTTCCCGGTTCCTTAGGTGGACTTGAAAACTGTTGGTAGAGATGTGATAGCTGCAAATCTTTGGACAATTGGATAAGAACCTCTTGAAATTTAAAGAAGCCTTATTTCTCTTAACATCATGATTTGGGTCCTCTCTGTCCCCACCCAATTATGCCCACACATATGCTATGGGGAATTCGAGTTGGAAGGAGAAAATAGTTGCTTTTCAGAATGACATCCTGGGTACCACCACAGGATGAGCCCAATTACAAATGGGTGGGGGTGATTGTTCCAAATATTTTGAAGATTTTGTGTTTATTATCAAAGGATTAAGTAAGCTTTCAGCTTAATGAACAATAGCCAACATTAGCTGGGTCATGATGGTGAGAGATAGTTTATTTGTGAAAAAAGGCGCCAAAAATCTCTTTTCCGCCTTACCCGGTCTTTATTCTGTTGTTTTATTTTCATTTCACTGAAATTAATTATTAATTTCCCTCATTGTCTCTCCTTCTGGGAAACTGGCTTTCACTTGGCTTCGGTGGGGTTATCCCTCCCTTACAATTCCTTTCCTTACATCAACAATGATTTTGTTACAAAATTTAACGGTCTGCTTTCAAGGCTTTTCCTGCACTACTGTTTTCAGCATCTGCTACTATTCTGTCCCCAATTCACCTCTTAAATCTGTTTTAGTCTCTTAATTTCTGGTCGACTATAATCCAGTCTCAGCTTTCTAAGTCATGATTTTTTCTGAAACAGCCCCTTAAAGCAAGCATTTAGCATCACAGTGGCGTAAGCACTTTAACAAGGGAGACTAGGGTCGGCACACACAGCTTCAACAAGACAGAAACTGATGTCTTCCTCACAAAATACATCCCCACTGTGTCCAGGAAGCCACCAAACTCCTAGTGATGGCTTCCACGCCCTGGGCTGCGCTCATTGTCCAAATATCATCCTCTGACTGCCTGGAGAAGGAATAAGAATCTTCTCTTTGTTTTCTGGGATATTCTGGGCTGTTCCATGTAGCACGTCTGCCAAAAACTTATTCACCACCTTGATCACGTGGGTAGATATAACTGCAAGAGTGGCCGGGACATGTCTGCTTTAGGCTTGGTGCAAGCTATGGTTAAAATTGTTTTTTTTTTTTTTTTTTTTTTTTTTTGTGGAACCGGGGATTGAACTCAGGCCCTTGCACTTG
>NDGN011190342.1:0-10270 GCA_002564285.1 Tympanoctomys barrerae | reverse complement strand
TGAACTCAGGCCCTTGCACTTGCCAGGGAAGTGCTTATTCCACTGAGCCATCTCCCTGGCCTGTTCATGCAACTTCTAAGGTATTTTTCTAAGGTTTATACAGATTAGAACTCTGTTTTAATTGCTGCCTGGGGCTTTGTCCTGGTTTGTATTTTTTAATAGTTTAATATTTGCTTTGTATTAGGTTTCCAAAACAGAACCAAGATGGGGAAAAGCAAGCAATACTAAAGAGCATGCATCTAGGACGATGAGTAGAAAAATAAGCCACGTGAGAGCATCTCAAGGGAACAAATGAGTTACCAGCACCTGCTCTAAGCCAGGCTCTTGCAAAGAAAAGAAAATTGCTGCTCCTAGAGCACACAGCTTAGCTTCATAGGGATGTGATGTCAGGACAAGTTTGGTAAATGCCTCAGTTAGGGAGAAAAGGACACAAAACAAACACATGTAACACTGAGGGCAGGTTAAAAAAAAATTGAAGTTTTATTAAGAAAACCCATTTGTGGCAGCAAGCTACTTCCCGAAGCTCAATGCAGGCTGGAGAGAACAAGGACCTGGGAATGAGCACCACTTGGGAAACCATCACGGGCAGCTGACGTGGAGTCCAGTCACACAGCGGGAACACGTGTGCTGACCCTCGTGTGCCAGGGATGTAAGGCTTGCCTATCCCTTCCCCCCTTTATGGGGGGCCACCCAAGAATCACACACATTAAAGGACACAAGAAAGTGGCACAGCTTCAGATGAGCTCTTCCACCAAAATTTCTGCCATGAAGAACAGAAAATTGAGAGGTCTTTCACTGAACATGTCCCCCACCACAATGGTCTGGGACAGCAGGGCAGGTGTTCACGACAGGACATTCCTGGGGGAGGCTGGAGCACAGGAAGCCATCATTTCCTCAGGGAATCCCACAAGATCTCCCAGGACTCTGTGACCAGCAATAAGCAACCTCCAGCTCAGGGCTTGGTTCTGGAAACAGACTGCTTTCTCCAGGAGAAATACTGTCCCAAAACATGCCTTTAACCACAACAAAGGCTGATGAAAGAGTGGCACAGGTCCCTTTACCTCACCTGTTGGACTTTCTTTCCCCAAACTTCATACTTAAGAAGGAAAGCTGTCTTCAAACCTAGATCTTAATTACCAATGTCACTATGGAGATTTTTGCTTAATATCCGAATTTTCCTTTTAAAAAGGCCTCTACTTTACCATAGACTTAAGAGAAAGCAGAGGATCTTTTAACTTATGTATACATACTATAATTCCACAAAACGCTTCCTGACGTTCTGCTGTCTACAATGTTCTAGTATTGACACTGCTTCAACAGAATTGTCTAACAGGAACTTTGCTTATAAAAGTGAAGCCACCCCAGGAGACTACCCGGAAAAACCAGACGCTGCTGCTCCGCAGGCCCACGAAAGGCCCTGGGGTAAGGAAATGGCTCCAAAACTTATAGTCACTTTACTTACTCCAGCTTATATGACGAGTTACTAGTAATGGAGAAAGAAAATTACAGTCCTCATCTCAGTAACAAGTTATTTAATCTTCTAACGTGAAATTTAAATAAAGCAGTAACTACCAATTAACATCAGTAATAATCTAAGATTTTCTGCTGAAAAGAATCTAAGTGTGGTGATGTAGTTTTGGAATTCTGAGTTGAATATCAGGGCTATAGGAACGCAGAATGTTTGCTTTCTGCGCTGGTAGTTCACGTGATTTCTGCCCGTTGTATAATATTTTCTATTCAAAACTTAAATCATAGCATGAATCAAATCCTAACAAATTACATTCCGATGCTAAACACTTCAAAACTCCACAGGACACCAGGCACAGGAAACATGAGGCAAACCTTACCTGGAAGGAATTACAAGAGGGCAAAGCAAGCAAGCCGGTAATTGCTTAATAAAAATGACTCCTTCTGGAGGCCTGAACAAGATGTTTTCTAAAGAAAAACAAAAGCTTGGGGAAACTAGAAAAGGCAAAGGAAATCCATATACTTGACACTAATAACGTGACTACATTAGGACCCGTTTTTACAACTAAGATAAACAGAGGTAATTTGGGTAAGGCTGAGAGACAGATCCCGTACCACACGTGGTGTTGTTCTTTCCTGCTTTTAAAACAATGCATCTCACGAACGGCACTTCAGGTTCCACGACGCTCCTAAAAAGCACACACTCTGAATCTACGCTTATCTCAGGGATGATTGCAGGTATTAAATATTGCCACACTTTGAATACAAGGTAAGAGGAAAAACGCAGACTTCGCTTACCTAATTCCTTCCTTGGCCAGCTCCCCCAAATCACAGACTCCCTCCATTATGAGGGATAAAGAAATAGCAATGAGAAATGCAATACTTAGATATTTTCCTCATGATGAAAGCAACCGAAGAACTTGGCATGGCTCTTCCCCAGCCAACGGCAGAATGACAGAGAGAATTTAGTATCTAACTTGCCTTCCTGTACTTACAAGAGGATTGGCCCATCCCCTGAAGAATTCTCTTTTGCCAAGAAGCAAAATGGTCTAACTACTAGAACTGCATTAGCCTTCAGTGATAATGAAATTTTAAAAGGCATGTGCATTGAAGGCGTGGCCGGCCCCAGCAAGCAAAGCACAAGCTGCTCCTCCATTCTTTCACTGCCAGCGCTTCACCTGCGGCCGTCCACCCCTCAAGCGCGTCCTCCATGCTATTTTAGAAGGGCAGAGTGTAAAATACTCATGTCAATGTAACCAAACACCAGCCAAGAGGAATCACACCGGTCTTCAGCCTTGCGCAGAAACTACCCCGCTCCCCTCCAATTCCCCACCTGGTTTTCACTGCCTAGCATCAGACGCGAGTCACAGCATCTTCAGTTTCCCCTTAGGCTGGCTTCACGCCGCTGGCCACCGACAGCAGGTCGCAGCGAGCGTCCACCTGCCCTGTAGTAGTGCACGGCTCTCTAGCAGCTGCGTGTCTCTGCACGAGGCATTTAGCACCTCTGAGTCCTCCTCTGTAAAGTGATGAAGAAAGGGCGACCTCGGAGTGGCGTTTCAGCACCCGGGGCCAGGGCAG
This sequence comes from Tympanoctomys barrerae, assembly GCA_002564285.1. Classification (NCBI taxonomy): domain Eukaryota; kingdom Metazoa; phylum Chordata; class Mammalia; order Rodentia; family Octodontidae; genus Tympanoctomys; species Tympanoctomys barrerae. The sequence continues at coordinate 7,225 of NDGN011190342.1, read as the reverse complement.
CGGGCAGCTGGCCACCGCAGGGAAAAAGCTAACTGCAGTCCAGGTTCCTGGGCACAGTGGCCTTGGTGTGCAGACTTCGTAATTTGGAAAGAAAATAATGCGAGGTAATAGTATCATTTATTTATGAAAGTCACAATTCTCCGGCCTGCCTGAGTCTCTGAGATCTTCCAGGGGACAAGAGACCACATCTTGGCAGACAGCAGTAAGCTATTTGTTATTATTCCAGGCAAAGTGCACCTCCAATAATAATTTTTTAATTTGCATTTTGCTTGTTCGGCTGGAAGAAAAGGAACAAAAAGAATCACTTGTATTTTTCCTGAGCCACAGACGAGACAATTCTGAAAATATAACACAGAATTGTTGACCTGTAAATTGAGTCCCTAATTTTAAAGCCTCTAATATATAACCAGTTCTTGCTATGTTTTATACTTGCTAACGCCCTATATCTATTCTTACACGTGCATATCCCAACTGGTTGAAAGCCAGTATGATGGGAGGTATGAAGCCAAGGGTGTAAGAGGAAATGCACTAGTTTTGTGGTCTCTTTAATAGACAGGATCTCACTATGTGGACCAGGCTAGGCCCAAACTCATGGGCTCAAATGACCCTCCTGCCTCAGGCTCCCAAGGAGCTGGGCTGGCCTCACACTCACTGAGCTAGCGCTCCGCTCTGTGGAGAATGTCCTCCACCCACCGCTGAGGGCACAGTGCAGGCAGACTCTGTGGGGAGCTCAGGCCGCACCCACCTGTGGCCTCACTGCCTGCGGCCTTCCTCAGCATCTCTTCTGGTCTGTCCCCTCACATCTTGCAGGCTGCAGCAAAATGACGTCACCACAGCACGTCTGAAAGCCAGGGCTGGGGACACAGAACAGACCTGACTTAAAACGGTCTCATTCTCTAAAAAGACAGGTGGCTCCATGGAAGACTCCTGCGGCAGCCCTCAGCTCCTGCTCCCACAAGACACACGCCGTGGGATTCCACCTCACTTCGCCCTGGCCAAGGTGCGGGCCTGGCTGTGCCGACCACCGCTGCGGGCTTCCTCAGGCTCTCCACCTACCCGGGGCTCTAACGGGGGCCGAGACTGCGGAGCCTCTGGCATGCACAGGGCATCGCCACAGACTTCCTGCTCTCTCCACGCCTCAGTCTCTTACCTTAATTCAATTATAAAGACGACTTGACTTAATTAGGTCTCTGGTGCTGACAAAGCCTCAGCTCACACTGCGGCCCTGAAGCCCCGCTGGACGACGCTGGGGGGGGGGGGGCTGGGCCACAGGCCAAGGGCTTTGGGGGTTCCAGGCGTGGCTGGATGACTCTGACAGAAAGAGCTCCCCTAGTGGCCTCATTTAAGCTTCAGTGACCAGAAAAGTAGGTCAGGGGCCTGAGTCACAGCCTGAAGCCTGAAGCGCGTGTTTGCCAGCGAAAAGCTGAGCCCCACCATTCCGTGGAGTCTGCGCGAAGCAGCAGTGGTGATGCAGATGGGTCCCCGCTCCTGCTCCTGCCCCTGCCCCAGGGCGCCCCACATCAGCCCTCACTGCAGCACAGTGCCAACACTCAGCCCTGCTTCCTCCAGCCACCTGGAAGCCCGACAGCGCTCCCTCGGGCTGCACCCCCCACGCAACCGCGATGCCACTGGCACAAATAGTTTCCAGCCTGTCATCATCTAGCAGACAGGGCAAGAGCCTGTTGTTAAGGTGGACTTGATCCTGCTCCGAAGCATTGTTTTTCTCTTACTTGGTCAGTAGGTATCACATGAATGGGAACTTTGTAGTCATTAAACCTCTTTTTTTTTAAAGTCCTTGCTGCCTTTTCCCCACGCTGAGCTCAGGTACACCAACTGACACACACTCCTGACACCTGCGGGCATCCCACACAACACTGCTGAGGACTAAGTCAACACTCCAGCCCTGGAGAAAAGCAAGCTAAGACAGCCTGACAGAGAACCAGAGGAAAACTGCCACAGCCTAGCCGGCTTCTCTTCTCCACTCTTCCCTCTGTATTCTCCCTTCCTTGCCACCAAAAGAGACCATCTTGGGGCTATCGACATTGGTGATGAACGACAGCGCTTCTGAGACAGAGCTACCGCACTGTGTGCTCACGTGGCTGGTCACAAAGCCTAACAACCGGGCCAGAGCTGTTGGGCCTTCTGTGGGATTCCGGGAGGATGGTTTCCTCCGAAGGGTGCAAGGCGCTTGCTCCGTCAGGAAGAAGCAAAGGACTTCTCCACACTACAGTGACTTTTAAACTCATCAGAAAAGCATATTCCAAGGCTGCTAAGTTGCATTTTCTTAAACTTGGAGCCTACATGGAAAGGAAACAGAACCACGGGCAAAGCACTAGAAAAGGTGTGAGTCAAACAGCCTGGATCCTTCTGGCTCTCATGAATTAGACTTACTTAGGCTATATGAACCTGACACTGGTATATTATTTGGAGTGAAAAGCAATTCAAATATGTCTCTATTGGGAAAACAGTTGGAACAGGGCCCTTGAATTCAATCCCTAGGCTCCATGAGGTGTTAGAACCCCACGTTCCTTTAGAGTTGGTGACACAGCTAGAGATCATGGATCCCAGCCATTGTACTGCTGACAGCAAAGGAAAAATTATAATAATATGGCAAAGGGGCAGCTCCAGCAACTGAATTTGATGGGTCACGCATCAATGCAACAGAAAAACAACCGATCTTTACGCTTAATCTCATCACAAATGAAGTACACACACCTAAAAGAAACAGTGAAACCAAAGGCAAATAGGTTCTACCTGCAAAGGAAAACTGTCTAACAACAGTCACTTTGCTAGAGAACAAAGAGTTAGAAGAAAATACACAGATTTTAGCTTTTGCCCAAATGTGAGCAGCGACCTTGGGTCTCTATACCAAGTAGTGATCTCGGTGTTGATATGGGTTCAACTTTAGTTTCAATACATTACATTTTGCAAAACTCTTATTATTTTCTGTAAAAACCTATTTACATTAAATCTCTATTATTAGGTGGATAAACTAAATGTCACTCTACATGGCATAAATGTACCTGTAAAAGTTTATAATCGCTAGGTCAATTTTTAAAAGAATCACACAGGGAGCTGAGACTCGCCACTGAAGCAACGCGGCAAAAGTCCTCATAATTTGGCTTCAAGTACATTAACTACTGCTGGGTCGTCAGGGGAGCTGCACAGGAGCAGTTACCTTCCTCCAAGACCTCAGAGCTATGAGACTTTTTTCAATGAAAAGAACAAATGCCTTTCCAGGTGCATGCAAGCCAAGAGCTATCCTCCAGTTGGACCACGGGAAATCAGGAGGAGAACAATCCCACAGCACTGCACACTCTCGCCTGGCTTGGGCTACCCCGTCCCAAGAGCTTCAGCTGTGATGCGAAGGGTGACATTTCATTCTTTTCCATCACGGCACTGGTTCATCAGCAAACGGTTTAGTTACAATGTCCACTGCTTACACAGTTGCTTCATGTGGATATTAACTAAAGTAAATCCACTTAGCAAGTGCACAACAAGGAGACGGGTCCATACTGATCGCCCTGCCTAGCCCTGTCAGCCAGGGCAGGCAAGACCGGCTGGCGCTCAGGGCCAGCTCTGCAGGGCCCGTGGACAGACACAATGGGCAGCGGCGGCGGCCTCCAGGCAATTGGTGCGGGCAGTGATGGATGCTCCGTGGGCAGCTTGCAGGGTTATTAAGGATACAGGACTGCCCAAGAGAAGCCCAAAGTCCATCTTCTTTCATTAAGATAAAGCTGGATTAGCCAGGATGCAGTGCAGGACTAAGGACGCGTTCCTCTCTTGAGTTTATCACTGACATAGGAAAACACAGCAAGCAAAAATTCAATTTGTACATTACGAAAAAGGCGACTTCAGTAAGCAGATACAGACATGGAAAAGATGATTTAAAAATAACTATCTACCTTTAAAATTAAGAACAGGACATAGAAAATTCTTCAGAAAGTATAAGCAAAAATGATTCTATTCCAGGTTAACTAATCTACATTACTAGTTATATTGCTTAAAGGGATAAAGCGGAGAAAGGGGAGCAGACCATGGCTGGCTCGATCCTTCCGTGCAAGTCAAGCAGCACCTGTCTGTAACTGAAGTAACAGGTCCCTTGCCTTGACAGACGGGACCCTGGGCCATGAGGCACGCCTCTGAATTTATAATTAAATGTGAGACTCAGAAATCATTAGGAGAACTGTTCCTCTGCGTGTGCAGACACACACACTCACTCACCCACACCATTCTCCCCTGCTTTCCTGCATCCCCCCAAATCCCTAGTAATTACTTCCTTACAGGAGCAGGAATGAGTCATTCTAACATATGACCCTCCGTTTCCAAGTTGAGGCTAATAATAATTACCCCATTAATAATCTCAAGGCCTACCAGGCCTAAGGTTACCCTGAAGAGTCAATTCAACTGAGTGAGTCACAGCCTGGAGCATGCATGTTCCCAAAGCTTGTCCCTTGGCCACACCCTGGCGCTAGCCCCTCCAGCCAAGGAGAGCCTTGGCTTATGTACGCAGGGCACCTCCCGGAAGAAAGGCAGAGCATGTTTTTTTTTCCCCTACTGGACAGCAGCAATATTTTCCTAAATGTGTGTAAATAATATCTAAAATTATTAGATTCTCCCTTCCAAATTGAACTTATATCCCAAACCCATCTGGGTTGGGAAGTCTCATCGGTAGAATTCACTTGGGAATTCTGTGTGGAAAAAAAAGGGCCCAGATTTGTCAGCGTCAGAGTCACCAGGGGCTGCTCTGCAGACAGGAGGTCCCGTTTCCATGGGGCTATGTCTTCCCACGGGCAGGGAGCTCTGCGCAATAAATGGCTGGGGGTGGGGGTGGGGGTCCAGGACCCCATCCCAAGAGAGTTAGCCAAACAACGTGACACAGAAGCACAGCCACGCAGGAGCTCAGTAGGCCTTCTCAGCCCTGTGAGCGCCTGCACCAGACCCTATCGCTGCTGCATAATTGAGTTTCACAGCATGGCACCTGCACTATCTGGATTTAAACTTCTAGTACACATGTGAGACTGTGGGGCTGGAGCACACAACGGGGTTGAATCATCGCCATCAAGCTTCTGTGGATTTATCTCACCGACCAAGAGAGACATTTCCGCTTTGAAAGGCAATGTTTTCTCTCGTCCTCAGTAACTGTGTGCCAACTTTCCTTCCTGCTCATCCGACAGCGGGAGCCCGCATTCTGCGCCCAACACTGTGCCTCACACCCAACTTCTACAGGGTGCAGCTGGCTGGCATCACCCTGCACGGCTCACAGACTCCCGACCCTGCTGATGCTCAGACTGATCGCAGGGAAAAAGCAAACACTTGAGAGACGCCATTGATGCCTTGGGTCCCAAGGTGCTGCCGGAAACAGGGTTAAGGAACTGGAAAACTCAATCTGACAGATGAACAAAGCCAACAGGACTCCACCCCTGCGCACCATTTCCAAAGCTGGAGGTTATAAAGCCAGAGGGATTTTGCCCAGTGGTACAAGGGCTTTGTAGACCTCTCTCAACCATGTATTGATCCAAATTATAACACAAGGTATGCCAGAAACAGAAGCATTCTTGCACATGGAAAAGCTTATGGCCCTGGGTATAAACAGTGACTTTTAAGACCTAGATAAACTTGGGGTGCCTAAAGCTGATGGCCAATAGAGACTTTCAAGCTCTGTCACCTGCCACCTGCAGATGGTTGTTGCAGTAATTCCCTAAAGTAATATAAAAATTGCCCTGGTGCATTAAAACAATAGGGTTTATTCTTTCATAACAACAGAAGCAGGAGGCTGAAAACCAGCTGCCGATGGGACCACACTCCCTTTAAAGGCTCTGGGGAAGAACGTCTGCCTTCCTCCGGCTTCCCTCAGACCCCATGCCACACAGTACCCTGGGCGTTTGGCTCTGCATGTCCTCTCTCCGTGTGAGAGCACCAGTTAGTCCTTGGAGCCCACCCTAACCTGGCATGATTTCATCTCCATCCTTAACCAACTGTATCTGCAAAACTACTTCCAAATAAGGTCACACTCCAAGACTGGGGAGACATGACTCTGAGGGGAACACCATTCAACCCACTGCTGCTAACAAAACCTCAGGTGGAATTCCAGCTGGAGAGCCTAGAATTAGGAACGCAGATGCTGCAGGGGAAGTCACCGCTGACACTGGGGATCGCAGCCTGCAGCAGGCAACCTCCTCTAAGGACGGAAGCAGGAAGCAGCCTCAGAGGAGCCAGGGCCCGGGGTGAGCCCATCCCAGCAGCTCCCCAGCTGCGCGCTTCTCCTAGGGAGCGGAGTTGCATCACCGCTGGCAGCAGAGAAAGCAAATGGTACTTTTTTTTTCAGGAGAAGTACGCAATGTTGCCTCCCTTCCTGCACCTCTAGCCCAAGAAAGATGCTTCCCTCCTACTGATTTTTTGTTATGCTCAGTTTAAAAACCAAACATGTCAGCATCTAAGCAGCAGTCATCGATTCCAACTCAGAGCACAGAACAAGGCACAGGACAGACCGCTGCGACAAACGCTAATGAGCTTTGCCAAGCTATTCTAGAAAGTTTGAATACAGCAATCTTCAGGCCTGTCAACTGATTTGTATGTCACAAGTTTCACTTGCAAATGAACCTGCAGCAGGAACAGCCCTGTAAGGAGAGCTGTGCACATGAGACTCGTTTCCTAACTAGATTTCCTTCTGTACACACGAAGCAGGAGAGGGCTTCAACACCTTCAGTGCAGCATCATCCTAAAGCCAACAGCGGGAGAAATAGACCAGAAAGCTTCGGAAATCCTGTGCACGTCCACACGCCTCTCGGCTTAAGGATTCAATCTTCTTCCCGGTGACACTGAGCAGCAAGCCCCCGGAGGTCTGGCTCCCTTGGCGTGCTCTGCTCGACCATTCTCTAGTAAAGGGAGACATAAGGCCCGGTCATGACAAGTAGAATACAGTCCCTGCCATGGCTTCCGTGCCAACAACTGTCCTCCACGAGCATCTGCCCAAGATGCACAAAGGTACACTGGAACACACAACCAACTCACAGCAGTCGCCTCCCACCACCGCCTGTCCATGGCTCCTACTTAGGTCTCAGTTACTACCAAGAGTCTACAGTTTGTCACCAACTCACAGTGTAAGTGCACATGTCTGTGGGAGGCCTTTGCCGTCATGGAGCAGAGAAGAAAGTAACAAGTGACAAGGGAGAAGATAAGAGGGGGAGAGGGAAGGTGGAGGAGGGATGGGGGAGGAGAGGAA
>NDGN011190286.1:0-17855 GCA_002564285.1 Tympanoctomys barrerae | reverse complement strand
AATTCTAGAATTTTAATAAATTTTGCAATGATTTCTTTTTCCAACTCTAGCACCTTCTAACAGAGATCCTCCTAGGCTTACTTGTGGTATAAATAACTTTCTTTGGAGCATGGCTAGGATTTTTTAAGCAAATAAACTATATATGCACATGCACACACACACACACACGCATGCATGCATGCATGCATACACACACACACTGAAATAAAAACACAAGAATGAATCTTTTAACAGACTAACTCAAATACTCTACTGTTCTAGCCAGAGCAGTGCTTAGATCCTCCCTTTGTGTCCACAGGGAGATGTGATATGTGACTCCCTCTTTTCTAGTACAGGTATTTTCAAGTAAGATTTTCAGTAAGATGCTGATCAAAATTATGAACACTGAACAGATTCATTTATTTTCAAACTTTCCTGTTTGAGTAGTGGTAAGTTCAAGCTTGGCAACTTTGAAAAGCATCTCTACCACTATATTTCTTTTTGAAAGTTTAAAAGATTGCTCAAATGCACTGGAACATATTTTGTATTAAAACCTATCACTATTTTTAAATAACATATATTATATTTAGAATCTCACATATATTTGTCTCTCTACACAAGTTCATGACATTAAAATTACTGTAGTAATTTCTAGACTGTTTCTACTGTAATAGGAGCAAACTCTTTTCCTCTCATTTTCAAATAATCAAAAATATGATCCTAATAAGTTAGAAAAATAAAAGGCTCTATAAACACTAGAGAGATAATCCAGTTGGGTATTTCTGGCTTTTTGTTTGTTTTTGTTTTGTATTTAGTACAGAGTCTACAGTCTCACTACGCAGATCAGACTTGTATTCTCCTGTTTTCAGCCTCCCAAGAGCTGGGATTACAGGAGTACACCACCATGCCATCTCAATTGTAGTCTTAGTGTGCCTCAAGGGTGGAGCCAGCATGGCATGTAGAACTGGGGATCAAACCCTCGTCTCTGTGCTTGCCATAGCAAACACTTATTCTGCTGAGCTATTTACCAGCCCCACCTCAGATTATTTGATCATAATATTTTTAAAAATGTCATTTACTGGCATGGTGCGGCGGGATGTGGGCCTACATAATTGTTATTTCAGGACTGATCCTGTCTTTTACTTCTCTAAAGTCAGAAGTTAAGTATATAATATCAGCCACTATTTATCTTGGCATCTGTCTAGGACAAGCATCCAGAGATTAGAAGGACCCAAGTGTGTGGGACCAATATTTATGTCAGTTATGCTGCGAGATGAGGAGTTCCCAACTTTACCCACATGGAAGCAATTGAATTTTCCTGGTATGTAACTTCATTATTAAACTCTTTAAATGTAACTATATTCAGTTATCTGAATATTTCATCATTTTAATAAGCATAAGCCCTTTTATTTTTTGGTATTTAAATTTACCTGGCCCACAAAATTACATTTGGAACCATTATAACATCTTCCATAGAAGATAGGGAATATTTTTATATTGATTTACAAAATATTTTATTGCAAGAATAAATGAACTATCCCAGTAATTACTAAACTTTTTCTAATAATATATCAGGAAAAAAAATAAAATAATTCAAATAAAATTCTCAAAAGAACAATAAACTCAATCGTACCCCCTTGGAAACAAAATGAGATACTTTCAGAACCATTGTTTTTCTGTTTAATTACTTGAATATGTTTTTGAGTATGTCAGATCATGTATACAAAATATAAATGCTGCCTAGAAGTCAAGAAGGAAAAAGTTATAGTGCCCAGCTATTATTTAAGAGTTTCTTTTGAATACCTACCTACACAAGGCAATTATTATCATTCTTTGACTTCCCAATATGCAGATTGATTTCAGATACTTGATTTTGGTAGATAAATTTATCTTCTGAGAAAAGGAAATAAAGGGTAGAGCCTGTCACTAAAGAGACTGGAAGTATAACTACGAGTGTGTGCGTGCGTGTGCGTGTGTGTGTGTGTGTGTGTGTGTGTGTGTGTGTGAAAATTCCCATCAATTTACAGGAAAATACATTTGTGATTTATGTTGCAAGAGCTTCAGAAAAGCAGGACTGAGGCAAACTTTGGAAAGATCCTTTTTTAAATTAAGTTCGGAAGAGGTTTTCTGGCCACTGTTAAGCTCCTGGCTTCCATTTTATCTAGGAAGAAGATAATAGAAATTTTTTTACATGTTTAAAAACATTCTATGTAACGCAAATGCAGAGAAGTACTCCAAACACTCAGTGTAAGGAATCCCACACTACAAATGTTACTGAAACCCCAGTGAATCCCAGTGCAAAGTAACTAAAGCATTTATACAGATTTTGCTGAAAATAAATCACGTTATTTTATATTCAAACAAAGGTCTGAGTTTCTCCTAGAGTTCTTGGGCCTCTGTTGTTTTTATATAGAGTATCTCCTGCCCTCTTTAGTCCACATTTAATAACTACATTTAGGAGAAAAATCTAAGTCTACGGTGTAATTTTGAATTCAGCTTCTTCTATCATTTCGTGAAAATAGGTCATGAATAGCCATTTCTGGCAGCAACAGTTGACAGGAAACAGGACAGGAAATGATATAATGATTCTAGAATTGTGTATTTCCCCTATGCCCTGCTGCTTGGGGAATGACCTTACAGTTAACCAGGAAATGGGGAGACAGTATTAAAGTCAAATACTCACGCAGTTGGATACTCCTTTTGTGTTCCTCGGTTCTTGTCACAGAAAGAACTACACAAAATGCTAGGACCACAAGAGATAGAGCTATGTACTTAACAAAGAAAACATTTGCACTTCTAGTGAGTTATATACTCGCGATCTTTCAGCAGACTATGTAAAGCACATATGAAAATTTAGTTACATACCGCTAATATGGCATAAACTCCAGCTAAATATTAAAATAATCATGTTAATGCCATGGTATTTATATATTTTAGCCATTTACTTAGGAAAATGAAGCTTTGATGCTGTCATAAACTCTTTTTTTCTTATAGTTAAAGCACTATGTTTTAATATTGCTTTTTAAGATGTAATTTTTATAGCACATAGTGATAAATTACATTAATATATGGTCTTTGTCTATATTGTTCTCTTAGCCAATGTCACCTCATGAAATTAGTTTTAAAAATGACATGGCTACAACATCAAACATAGATGTGTACATAAGCATAAAATACAAACTTCTTGATGTAAAATTTTATTCAATGTCAAATACATTTCGATAAACTCCATGTATTTTTGTGTTATTTAAAGTTATTTTTCCTTTTTAAATATAAGTCTTCAATTGGGACCTCATTTAAGGGAGTTAATTGCTCCATGAACAGTGCAAACTCCATCACATGAGGTCTAGTTCTCAGAGTGTGATCTAAACTTATTTTTGTTATTCTGGCATAAACTTAAGCCTTCAAAATTGTGCAAACACTTTAATATTTTATTTACATTCACTTAGTCATTTTATTTACATTCACTTAGTCATTACCTTCAACCTGTTTCAAATTTCTCTCTGGAGAATTGAGAATAACAAAGCTGTACAAATGTAACAATTAGTTTCACTCGGTAATGGCTTAGAATAAACATCCCGATTCAGTAATTTAGTCAAATCACTATTAAATTTTAATCAATGTGAGTAAGTGTTTCTATTTTTGATTGAGGAGTTCACAAAGATTTTTCTAAGTGTCCACTTTTGGTAAAAGAAGTTGATTTATTCTCTCTGTATATATTAGGCTTCATGTATTGCATGTCAGTCTTACATAGTAAGCAATCAAGACATTTTCTTAAATATGATATTGCTTTTTACAATTCGCATACTTTTCCAAATTTATTTTCTATTAGTTCTTAAGGAAATGAAACTGTCTCTAGATATTAAAATAAGTAAAATAAGTGTTAGGATTATATTTTTAAAATAGAATATAATTTTTGCAAATATTTTCAATTATATCAGAAAAATTATCACATATTTTCATAAGTAGCAATTATTTTGGTAATAGAACTGATCGTGAAGAAGAGAATATATTGTAATTTTATCTACAAAAGGCACAATATCTGATATCTAAATGCACCTAAAAATAAGGAAAAAAATTTTTGTAAAGTATTTCATTTAATTAAATAAATATGAATCTTTATTTGTTTTCTTTATTTTGTTTCCTTTTCTGGTTTAACAATATTTCTACCAGAAACAACTATTCAACATGAAATAGCATTCTCTATGTTCAGTATTCCATAGGCAACATTTCTATAGATTTCTTTAATGAACACCTTTAAAGTCTTCAGGTATTTTTAAATGAGTAAGCCATTTCCTATATATTTTGCCATCTTTGTGAGAGTTTTATCCTTAAGGTCAAATGTTCTGAATAACTCCATATCTTTCAACATTCTCTGCTAATTCAATATAGCCTACCAGGGGCCAAGTACATGGTTTTTGGAGTAACCAGCTCTATTAAAATAAAATCAATTTTGTGAACAACAGTTTATCTTCTTTAAAAAAATGTATTTTGTTCAGAGACTGAAATAAAATACTCTATATCCAAATGCTGCATTTATGAAAATGAACAAAGTATTTCCTCCTAATCACAGGAATCATATTTTGTAACTGTAGTCTTTGTATTTTTCTTGTCAACCAGTACTGAATATTGGATTACTTTGAAATTTAGCAGAATAATGAACTATTGAAATTCTCTTTATGTCACTCACTGTGAAATTTGGGTTTATAATTTCCATTTAGTTTTATTTTCTTAATCAATTGATTATTTTTTCCTTTGAGTAAATACAACTTTAATAATATGTGACTATGATAATCTTCAGGTAGTTTCTATTATTTACCCCTTGCAGACATTTGAATGGGAAAGATAAAGACCTCATTTAAAAAAATGACAAAGTCACGAAACTGATTATTTACCTAAGGTAAGGCCAAGTTTAAATGAGCTTTTTCCTCTTCCTTTGGGCCATTAAATGGTTAATCCTAACAAGCAAGGGGGGAGGGAAAGAAATTAACTAAAGTAAGGCCCTTGTGATACAATGACACTTGCTCTATGCTCTTACAGAGAAAAAACATGATGATAAAACAGCACAAAGTGGAGTGTTATGAATTTTATTAATGACTAGGAGACAGTGTGCAAAACATCAAAGGTCTGTGGAAAAGATTAATGACCCCGTGTGAGACTGTTTAATTACCTCCAGCTAATTAGATTCTTGACCAAATTTTTAATATCTGCATTCCTTCTACAGCCTAATTGAGATTCCACATTATTTATCAATCTTTCAAAAAGTCCTTAGTGGGCTGCTTTTTTAGTTTTTCCCTTTGCACTTTGACTCCATTTATGGTCAATTATTAAATAAATAGCAAAGTAACTATTCCTCACAAATTGTATATGCAGTTCACTTTATGCCAGTTTATTTTGAATAGGAGACTATCATTGGCATCTTTTATACGTAATGAAGCTCTCTAGCTAATAAACTGACTAACTCTACTTTAAACAACAAGCATAATATTTTTGTTATCTGGGCTGTGTTCAGAACCTCGTAATGCAGTTTCCGTAAATTGGCCTTTGCAATATTAAGTTAGTGTTTATTTTAGTTTACCTTGGGAGGAGCCCAGAGACCCATGGAATGCTACTATACAAACTAGAAAGGACAACTGAACTCTGGCCTTTTTATTTTCATAAGTTTGATATGTTTTGTTGTGCTTTGTTTTGTTTTCTGGAAAGTTAGATTTCTTTTTCCTATTAGAGGGTCTTAATTGTATGAACATTTGTAGTAACAAATATTAAGCAGTTTCCTCTGAAGTGTAGCAAATTCAAACCCAGTGTAGTAAATGTACCCACAGTATGCTGTGTGTGGTAGTTGGCATGCACTTTTATTAAATCCCATTTCTGAAAGGGAAACATTTGATAAAACACCTCAATGGGAAGAAAATACCATCATAATGGAATAGCTACTGTTCACAAAAAATTGCTAGAGAAAAAGAATACTGTGACACAACAGGAGAAAAAAAGGATATTCCAGGAAATATCTTTGCCTAGGCACATTCCATGCTCTGCTTTCTTTTGTGAAAGTCTAGAAACCCCATAAAAATATCACCTTTCTTAAAGATTGACATTTAGGTCACATTAATGCCACCTATAATAAGTGGAGAAGAAACCCTTCATGAAATCTCATGGGACTAAAATCTAAAGCTGAAATCCTGTTAGACTCCCCTTGACAACTACAACACAGTAACAGTGATATGATTTGGAAAGTCCAAAGAGGAAAAATGTGCACATAGTGTGTGGCAAGGTTAACTTTGTCACTACCATGATTTATATCTAAAGCATTCCCATTTGAACATCTAATGCTAACATCTCATGAACTCACTAATAGGACTTTTTGAAGGTGACTGTATTACAAGGCCTTGCCTGGAGGGATCCTTCTCCACTCCTCCCTGGATTTCTCTCTGCTTCCTAATGCCATTCAATGAGCTCTTTCTCCTATACTATGGCCCTCGAACATGCTGCCTGACTCGGAGCCAGTTGACTGAATATTGAAATCTCTATGATCCAAGAGCCAAAATAAAACATTCGTCTTTATACTTGTAGATGTCGATTGGTCGTTGTGTCTAAGCAACAATGTAGAATAAGAACTGGGACCAGATCCAAACACATGAGACAGCAAACCAAAGGTCAAAAATTTACATTAGTTAAGTATTTTTAGATACCAAAGCATCCCCATTCCGAGCCATGGAGTCCTGGAGATAGGACTTCATTCTTCTGGCAAAGGATAAATAAGAAGTGGAGTTCTTTCATTAGATACATCAGTATTTGTACCTTTGTGAAATGAAAAACTTCCAAATTCTTTCCCTGGAGTAGGTTTGGACAAAAGGGATGCAAATTGAGATAATTGAACTCTTAGATTTCAAACACAGGCAAGAAGAAGGAGGCTACATTAAAGGAAGTAACAAATAAATTTTGATTTCTTCTTTATAAGTCTTCTTGTGGACTTTCTCACAGCAGTCTCTGGCATTCAATCATGGCACAGGGAAGGGAAAGAATCCACCTTATCAACTAGCTTAGCTTTTACCAGACCAAGAGAGATGAACTAACGAGGCAGGAGCCCAGAAGACTGTGGATAGAGACACTTGAGCAGAGCCCCAGGGTCTAGGTTTGGCCCCAGCTGGCAGAATTTATTCATTCTTGTACTCCTCATATTGACTCATTTACTCATTGCTTTAAATAATTTTTTTGAGTGCTAAGTGCTTCCATGTGCTAACATATAATGATTAGTCATTTATGACTCCTATCTTTCTAGGATTTGCAATACCTTCAAATACATACTTATAAATGTAAAGATTTTTTTGCACTTAGTATCATAAATCTATATCCAAAACTAGAAGTAAGACCTTATAAGTGCTCATCTAAATAGTACCGGGGCATATCAGAGTTACGAATATTCTAAAATATGTAGTTGAATTCCAACTCTCATGATAAATAAAAACATAAAAGTAGAAGTAATAATTGTAAGTTGTTAAAAATGCACACAGAACATACTCACCTAGAAGTCTCTGTCTTTTCTTGGGAGTTAAAAGTTTATCAAGAGGACTTAAGGAAAAGAAAAAAAGAGGACTTAAGAAATATATAGGTCTATTTCTTCAAAATTATACAAGGAGAAGTCAGCAAAAACTATACAACAAACCACTGAAATTTTTAGTTACGGAAATGAAATGTTTTAGAAGTTTTTTATTTTTAACATAATTTTCTGTAATGTCTTCAGTACTTATGGAACAACTTATTTAATATTCATGAAAATATCATATTTATGGATAAAAATAAAAGCAAACTTAAGCCTGCAAGTGGAAAGCAAGAAAATATTATGAAGGGTGTCTCATGCTTTCTATTATTATGCCCTTCTAAATTCATCTACTGCATACTATTCTTTGTTCAAAAGCAGAGCTTTAATTAAGATAAAATTATCCAAATGAAATAGTAAATGAATTTGTGAGTTGAAATTAGACTTCTAATGAAATGCAAAAATAAAAACTTCAAATGATAAAGATACCCATTAATATATAGATATACCAATGATATAAAAAGAATATATTCGCAATATTCCTATATATTACTTTTTAAGATTTTGTAACATTAATATTTTGAATTGCTAAAGTATCAGTCATAGTGAGAAAGATGTGCATATGGGTGCATGAAGCACACAGTTTTAGATATCTCTTCTTCATGACATTCTAGAACTGAGATTACATTAAATGAAAATTATTCAAAAATATGGCCTGCTCTTTTAATTTTAAATTGCCCTTGATAATTTCTGTTCAATTTATCGATTAATTTTCCCATATGATTCCTTACATATATAATAAACTACACATACAATAAAGTTCACTTTTATAGCAAAGCATTGATTGAATCCAAATCATCAATGCTGTTGATTTTACTAGTGAAAAGAATGAAAACTAAAACACACATGTCCTTAGACATCTGTAATTCCTCATATCTTTACTAGTTGTTTCACTAAATGAAACATATCTTCAGGTCTATGTAAAAAGACCACAAAGCCCTACTCAATACCTTTGATAAAATCTGTATCCACTATTTTGCTTTTATTTATTTTTTTTTTTTGGCGGTTTAGGCAGTTGCTGCTACCTGTAGCCTAAAACACTAACTCCTCAACTTCAGTAAACTTAGATTTCCTGTGGAGTGAGAGAGTGGAACATAGCGCCAAAAGAAGCCCCATTTCCAAACAAGACAGAAAGAGCAGTTTGTTAATCATGAAAATCTGTGCCACACTGCTTTTGAGAGCTCATGAAAAACGGTGGAGGCATTTTGTGCTTTCTTTCAGAGCCTGCTCTTAGAAGGCCCTAAATAAACTCTCCTGATCCGCAGCCATGAAGAACAGCAGTGCTTCCAACTTTTCACCTTTCAAGCAATGTGTCCCTGAAGCATTCATAGTGCTAATGAAAGAGGGTCTTGACAGAGTCACCACGGACCACCCCAGAGGTGGAGTCCTGCCAGCTTAAGCCATTATTGCAGTGCTTACCGCTCTTCTCCTGCTGTGGGGTCATTCAGAAACTTCCCCTGCCTCCCAGTTGCCCACATTGTCTCTGAAAAGTGACATCCTCCCGAACCACAGACGCTGAGGCCAGCCCCTGCTACTGATTCCCATCCAGATTGCTATGGACGACATTCACTTTGATGCTACTGAATGGACTTGTTTTCTCTTAGAGGGAGAATCAAAGAACATTCAAAGACAGAAAAAAGCAACAACAACTTGGTGGTAGCACAGAAATGTCCACACACCGAGGCTGCCTTTCCTTCAGAATTTTCCTCACATCCTAAGCTTGTAGCAAGCAATGAAGACCCTTGAGCAAATTTTTTTAATATATTCAAGCTATATTTTGGCAGAACCACATTTTACTTCTTTTTTATTTTAAAGAGGAAAAAAATAATAAAATATAATTTCAAAATAGGCTGGTAGGACAGTTACAATAATTAACACATTGTGTATTGTTGTCTTCATATCTTGTCCAAACTATGACAACAAACCCCTCTTTTCAATGAATTAAGAAAACAATGGCTGTATAACTATTTTAACTATCTTGTGTAAAAATATACACATATTTTTACTTTTATCTTCCTTCCTTTTTCCATTCCCCATCACAGATTGTCTTTTCTTAACTTCTAAGAAAAAAACATTATTTGGACACATAACTTAGTCTTTATTTACTGACATGGAAAGACTTAAACAAAATAGCTTTTGACACATAGTGACTATTTGTCTACAGTAAATAACAGTGACCTGTCACTTGTAATTTGTTAGTACTACACATAAAGTTTAGGTTGCCATTTAAAAAATTCTAATGAATGCATAAGACAACATGGATAAGCATTTGATGTTGCCAAAATAAAATTTGTTAAATATTGTCCCTAAAATAAGTATTGAGTATCAGATATGCTTATACACTGATCCAGGTCCTTTGTATGTAAATGTATATACATTTGTTCTCCAATACAATTAGTTTCTCCCTCCGCTGGGATAGAGAACTTAATTCTCTGTGATTCTTTCTTATACCTCTTCCTTATAATTGCCTGCTTTTACTGGTTGATAGCATATATTAAAAACAATGAAATATTTTTCTACTTAATTCATTTGCCATGAAATCGCCTTGATTTAGGCTTAAAAGCACATATGCACTATAATTTGTAGTATATGACCACAATGTTTATCTATCTTTCTATCCATCACCTATTCCCTTATAGAAGTTAATCACCACATGAGACAAAATATCCAAAGAAAAATAAGACGTGATAGAAAGAATTTTGCTGAAATTTATTAATAGTTACTTCAGAAGAGAATTTATGGAAAACTTGACACATAAAAGGGCATTAATATTTAATAGGAAAATTCTTCAGTTCAAGAATTGAAACATGAGCATTTCAGGACGATGAGATGAACAACAGCTCATGTTTAAGTACAAAACCATGCAAAAGTCTAGTGTCTTATAATTGGACAATTATGTGTCAATAAAATTTAGTAATCATCTTTCTTTCTAGTAATAAGCCACAACATAAAACAGATGAAACCAGTGAATGCTCAGCTCAGAAAACACATACAACATTGGCTCTCAGGAGCTAATACAAGACATCTCATGAATAGAAACAGAGCTTGGAAACTTGTAGCCCCCTCACACTTTCTTTAACAGGAAATACGAATGTAATTGAGCATTGCTGAAAAAACTTACTTTCACACCAAGTAATAATTCTGTATATATCAAGATTGTTTTTTGACCCAGAATGCATTTTCTTGTTATGTTTCCTCTTACAACTGCTTGTATTTAATACTATTGCTTTTCTGCTGTTGGCTGATGAAAAAATAATCCAACCTATTAAAATGATATATTAAATAAGAGTTATTATGATAGAGTTTCTGGCTGTTGTAAGAATTTCTTGCTAGATTCAAGACCGTGGTTTGGAGGATTGAGGTGACTTTAATATCTCTAGATATAGAGAAATGTAATATGCGGATTAAAATATAACAAACAGGTAGATTCTGGATTAATATTCAAAATTTCAGTTGTCCCTTATAGACCAGATAGAAGGGTAAAAAATGATAACAAAATTTATCATTTTATTAGTAGAGGAAAAACGGTAACAAATGATGATGACCTATTTAAGTAAATTGCTCTTATGATTAATGAAGAAGCCCAAGAAGCCCTGAGCAAGATCCTTACAGTGTGTAGCAGGTCAGATAAATTAAAGAAGTGGAGCCAAGAGAAATGAACCAAAAACCCAATAGACTACTAGGGCCTGGGAGACAATGAGTAAGGCCGGGAGGTGCTGCCAATCACGTATCACAGTCATGGAGCAGAGGTCCTTTTAAGAAGCAATGCGATTCTGCATAATTTTTTTTGAATTTTGAAGATTGGCAAGTAATTACACTGTAAATGAACAGTGTGGGCCAAACAAAACATGTCAGTGAGCAAGATTTTTGCCAGTTGGCCACCAACTGAAGACCATTGCTTTCATTCATTCTAAACAGTACAATGTGGTTTGTATGAGGTGGTATTGGCACGTGCTGTGTAGAGCTGGCATGCCTGGATTTATTTTACTTATTAATTACTTTATATCCTGCATTACCCCTACACATATTTGAGATGATTTTTTAAAAATTATATTATTACACAATAGAATATTGAGGTGAAGAAAAAGAACTAAAATCATAAGAAAATTCCTTAGAAGAGACTATGTAAAAACATTGAATATGAAGCACAAGAAAATATTTAAGATGAAATAACAGTGCTTCACTAAGCTTCATAACAGCCAAAGAATGAAAAGATTCTGCTTTAAGATTTATTTTTATTATTTATATGGTAAAATACATGCTAGCTGTTTGAGATAAACATGGCTTTATAAATGTTTGTGGTGAGAGAATTTCTTCCAACCTTCTTTATATTTTGCAGCAATAGAATAATTACGCATATGAGTGGGCTAGCACCCTCACTGAGGGCAGAGAAATCTATATAAAGCTATAGAACCTATAAAAAGCTCAGTTTATGCACTATTTTCAGGGACTTTTGTCAAATAAATAATTTCCCCTCCTTCCAACACATAACCACACAAAAGACACATTCCTTGATTCGACCAGTGGACTCACTTTCTGTTGTATGAATAATCTCTGTAGACAGAGCTTTAGCTAAAACCAGAACAGTAATCATAATTCAGTGCCTATTACTATTAGTAAATACCAATCAAATATCAAAGATGGTGCTTACATCTGTTAACTTGCAAAGTATGAAAAGAGAAATGTTTTTTTAATGAATATCCTTTTGAGACTAAATAAATAAAATAAATAAACTCTCAAATTAACTGTGAGATAGTGTGCTAAGTCACCTCAAAAGAGAAAAACACAAGCTATGGCAGGAAGAGAATGGTCATTTCTCTTTGAAAGTAAGAGAAGAAATTCCCATACAAAATCAAGTTAAGGAGAAATTGATATGATTATATTACACAGATGGTATATAAAGTCAGTATATGAAGTTACCGAGATTATATTAATGATTAGAAGTTTACAACTGCTGTTCAGAAAGTTTACGTGGTGTCTTGAGATAGGAAAAACAGAGTTGCTCACCTGTTTCTCTTAGATTTATTTCTGCATTTATTTTATTTATTGATTTAGTTATGCATTTATTTATGTTTTTATTTAGTGGTATCAGGGATCAAACTCAGAATCTTGCGCTTGCCAGGCAAGTGATTATTCCACTCAGCTATCTCCCGGGTCCCCTATTTCTGCATGTAGTTGCATTTCACTATCAGTTATGTACACATCACTGTATTGAAAAAGATATTCTGGACCCTGTTTATTTTTATGTCTCATTACTTCCCACATGACTCACACCTATTAGCCTATGTCTCAGATTCTATTGGTTCCTAGTTAACTCTCATCTCGCTAGCACACACACACTTGCACAAAAATTGATATTTTCTTTTCTGGTGCCCATGCTGTCTCTTTTGGTTTCAAATTACATGGCTCATGTGGAATGCATGCTTATTCTGGTCCTTGAGCACCACAATGATGTCCTGTTGCTCAGGTTTTCTCAGGTTTTTAGTTCACACCAGAATCACTCTTTCTAGTTCTTTTTCCCACATCTTTAGTCTTCTGACACTTTCTTCTTTACTTATAATGTCATGCCTTTATGGTGACTATACAAAATCTCATTGCCTGCTTTGAAAGTCTGTTATTGAATAAATTGTCCAATTCCATCTTGGAAATCCCCAACTTTGTTCAGTGTGATAAACCTACCCTTCTTCTGGAAAAAAAAAAAACAACCCTGAATCCTTTGCATGGTAAATCTTTTAGATGCTTAATCAAACATTGATTTTTCAAAATATCACTGATTTCAGGGCTTCTATGAATTCTTTTAATGTACTTAATTTTTGAATTCTTTCTTGCATAAGTATAAATTCCTTGTGAGGAAAAAATAAACACTCTTGCTCATAGAGAAGCAATGTTCCATCCTTTCTAGTTATACATCCTAGGACAAAAAGTAGATTCATCAAAAGAATATCAGGCGTATCTTTGACCTGATATATTGTCATACATGTATTTGAAATTCACAGAGAAGAAAAGTATTCTGTAGACAACTGAAACCGAGTGTTAGTAGACTAGATAGATAAAGCATTTCAAAGGTTAGGAAAGTACATGAACGTAGAGAAGAAAACAAAAATCCTTCAGTCACAAATTTAATGTTATAACATCCATTTTGAAGCAATAAGGTACTTTTTATTGTAAATTTTCTATGATATCTGTTTTTCATAAGATGTCCAAGAACTCATAAGTTTGCAGACAGAAAAAACCTCAGAAACTAAGGGGTTGGTTTATTTCAATTTAGAATAAGGGGTCAAAACTTCACAGAGTGTCTTCTTTCCACCTAACTTATATAAGAAGAAATCCCAAAATGATATGGTCTATTTAAGTGCATATTTAAACAATACAATTTTGCGTATCGTGATTTTGATATGTGTTTCATGTACATAGTCTCCAGTGATCCCATTGAGCAATGTGTGCCTTCCCCTGAAAATAAAAGTTTCTGTAGTAGAAAGGTGGCCAGAAAAAGCAAGATACCAGTAACTTCTCTTTTATCATAAGAATGAATCACAAGGGGGAGAGATTCAGAGTTAGGAACTGCAGGACATTGTATGATCCTTACAATTTGGAAAATAATTGGAGTATTACATGCTAAAACAATGAAGGGATTCCATAACAAGCCTAGAACACTTTTCGATATTTTGTTATTCACTTTTCTTAAGAGGTAGTTTTCATTTTCATCCCCAAGTCATTTAACTCTGCCAAGGTCAACGCCAAGTACTTCAGTAGAGAGAAGCATAGGGAGGGTGAAAGAAATGCACAGAAAAATTGCCGAGTCAGAAGGTTAGGAGTAACTTGCGTCTTGGGACATGGAAAGTTGGCCTGGGACTAAGAAATTTTTTTTTTAAATGGCTAAAAATAAACCCATTAATTTATGTCTCTAAGAATGTCTTTACTTAATAACAGAGTTGGCAAAGCTGCCATGAGAGAAACAAAAAGGAAATCAACTTAGTTTTCCTTTGAACATGCAATTATTGTCCTATTAAATTGTAAATTTAATCCTTGAGATATGCAACTTAAATTGTGACCAAAAATATTATAAGCATGCTGAATACTTCTAATTAAATCAGGTGGCCTTATTTTAATGAAGGGAAATTTGGCAGTGCCACGAATTGTAGTCTCAAGCTGATGTCTTGGATTTCAAAGTCAACATATCATTAGCATTTGGACCTCAAAGAGGAAGTAATTTTTTAAAAATACAATTAAAGACTTTTAAAATGCATAACCTAAATTTTGTGGAGTTTCCTGTAAGTGCTATTTGGACTAGACACAGACTAAACAAATGAAAATGTGTAGAAGCACACCTGGTCCTTATCTGACCAACAGCTCAACACGGCTATAACAACTGCGTAGACTTATCAGCTACATCCTTTGCTCACTTAGCATTGTCTTCTAGGTTTATTTTTTAAGACGTAGGGTGTGTGTGGTAACCACTTAAACATTTGAAGTTTTGTGCAGCTTTATGGAATAAAATATAAATTGTTTACTAAATCAGGTATGAAGAGGAGAGTTGGATTCTCTGAGTTCTAATATTTCTCTTTGAAATCTGCCCTTCTAGACAGAAATTTCAAGCAACAGTTTCCAGAAAACATGTGGGGAAGCCCATTGGAAATATTATAAGGTAAATTAATAATGGCAGATGCCTGCCTGTCTGGATGTTGTTTATGCTGAGAAGTCCTGCATTCTTTATATTTTGAAATTATTCTGTTGTAATCATTTTTAAATTCGCTTTGTTTGGCAATGTTTTCTGCTCTCCAAAGGTGTCTGCATTTATTTGACTACAGAAAATATTTACTTTCCTAAAGGGCAGCTTAACCTTTGTTTAAATTTGAGGTGAGTTAAAGGTCATTGTAATTATTTGCTGTATTATTTGTGTCAGATTTGAATTACTATGAATACTGCACATGCATTGCCCTTTATTATGAAATAAGCTAAAAGAAACTCAACTTCTGCATCCAGCCAGCATATTTTATGGAACCAATCAGTGTTGCAGAACATTTTCAAGGTTCTCTCTTGGACTGTGATTGACTGAAAGTGCTTGAGGTTAAGGTCCTTTCCCAGAGGGAGGGAAATAGGCGATTTAACGTGGCAGCTCACTCCCTCCACCCCCTCCAGCTATGTTTTTGATGGCTACCAGCCAGCATATGGACAGAGTGGGGTTCAAGGCTATTAGTGAAACACTGCAAGCAGTCACATTGGAAAAAAAATATATGGACAGGGGACAAAAGGGGCGGACTTGCTAGTCAGAGAATGATTTCAGAACAGATTCGTAAGAATCCTCAGGTTTCATTTGAAGGGAAATTCAAAGCTGAAACATGCATGATGGAAAAGTTAACTTAAATAGGTTAGGGCATAAAAGTGGGTGAACCTTCGTTCTTGGTCTTTACCCTTCAATTATGGAGAGAAAATGATGTATCTTAACATGTTGACCCCACCTTTAGATACATATACACATGCCAGCCAAAGATGTTTGTGTATGATTCTAATGACAAAGAAATATCAAGGTTCAGTTAGCAAATGAACTACACTAATAATGAGGAATTTGTTTACTTGGAAGGACATAAGATGGCATAGAAATGGGTGGATCATTCAACTCAGAGAAAAACAATAGATTCTGTGCTTTCAAAGTAATCAGATATTGCAAATGAATATATACCTCTTGTCCTTATATAAGGAGGTTGTCCTTTTCTGCTGCGTTGTGTGCATTAAGAGGATTAATACATTTCTAGTATACTTAGAAAGTGACTTTCACATATTAAGCATTCAGTGAATATCAATCCTTTTTTTATTTTTTACCAATAGATTATTATTATTCAGATGTTAAAGAAGAAATAGCCTAACTATAGAAAATTCAGAGTTCTGGCACCAGTAACACACAAGTAAAGTTGAAAGCAATAGTTTTCCTCAACCTACAAAAAAGCAATTTAGTTTGAATAAGATTTGAAGAAGGACATGCGATGATGTCCTGATATAATTACTAATATGGCTACAGAGGAAGAAAACGAGAATGCGAGAGATAACATTGCCAGAATAAGGAGGATTTTATTGCACTTTCAGCATAGACACTGTGCTTTCGCTTATGGGCAAAATTTTCTTTATATTCTTCTCTTAGCAAACTAAATCTTCTCAATTAAATGAGCATAAAGCTTTATACATACCGTAACTTACATATCTTTGTACCTACCCATTCTAAATATTTCAGTACATTACTAATAAAGTTATAGAATCACACAGTGCATCCCTCAAATCAAATGTCTTATATCATTTTATTAAGATACAATCTATCTACCTTAAAATTCATGCACTTAAATTTTACAATGGTTTTTAGTACATTTATACAGAGATCTGCTATTCTCATTATAATCCAAATTTAGGACATTTGCAGCACCCTCAAATGAACCATGTGCTCATTAATATTTTTTCAGATTTTTCCCAAATCCTTTTCCATCCAGTTAGTACTAATCTGTTTTCTGTCTCAATAAACTGGATAATTATGGGTATTTCATATACAAATAAGCATACATATATAGCCTTTAAGAGCTAATTTCTTTTATTTCATGCATATTTTTAGAAGCTACTTATGTGGAATTTTATAAGCTTTTTTTTTTTCTATTTTAGGGAAGGGTCTACAGGGTGTTCAGAGTCTCACTACTAGATTAGACTTGTGGTGATCCTCCTAGTTATAGCCTCCCAAGAACTGGGATTACAGACAAGCACCACCATACCTAGTCTCAATTGTTATCTCAGTGTGCCCTGGGGGCAGGGCTGGCACTGCAGGCCTGAGGATGGAACCCCCAGCCCCTGAGCCTACTTGCAGGCACTTTAATCCTCTGAGCTATTTGGCTGGCCCCAATTTATCAGTTTTTGATACCTTTTAATTACTGATTGATGGTCCTTTAGGTTGATATCATAGATTAGGGCTGGGAATATAGCTCAGTGACATAAGTGCCTGCCTGGCAAGCACAAAGTCTTAAATTCTATCCCTGGTACGACAAAAAAAAAAAAAAAATCACTCTTTGTTTACTCTTTCATCTATTAATGATCATTTTTTCCACTTTTAGCTCTGAGATAATAATATGTATTTAAATGTAAATTACATAAAGTGGGGATACAGATGAATAAAAAGGGCATACAGATGAGTGTCCATTTTGTATCTGTGTATTCAAAATGGTTAGGATAAATATATAGTTAGATTCTCTTAATGAATAGAGGGATTTGTTCTAATAGTGTTTGTAAATAGGACATCATGTCTGCA
>NDGN011190244.1:0-15627 GCA_002564285.1 Tympanoctomys barrerae | reverse complement strand
TAAATAAATAAAATTAAGAAAAGGGGCTGGGGAGATAGCTCAGTTGAATAAACTCTTGCCTGGCAAGTGCAAGGGTCTGAGTTCAATCCCTGGTTCCGCCAATAAATAAATAAATAATAAAATCCTGGCACTGGAAGGCTGAGACAGGAGGATCACTACGTCTCAGCTGCGTAGTAAGACCCTGTACCAAAAGAATGAATGAATGAATGAAAAAAGAAAGCCAGCAAGCAATGAGATGCCCACAGGGACTGGGGGATTAGAAACCTTTGGAGAGGGGCTGGGGAGATGGCTCAGTAGAATAAGTGCTTCCCTGGCAAGCGCAAGACCTGAGTTCAATGCCCAGTTCCACCAAAAGAAAAAAAAGCAACCTTTGGAGAAGGTGGCTCTTGAAACCATGGGCAGAGCAGGTGAGCCGGAAATACCGGAAATACCCCACCTCCACTGTGTCATGTATATGCGGGGGCCAGATGCTGCCTACCATCTGGGGAGACAGATTTACCATGTTCCTCTCTGTGACAAATACAGTCTACTGTCTGTGCCTACGGGTTATGCATCTGGGGAACCCACTAACCACAGAAGATATTTATGAAAAACCTGTGTACTGAGTATACCAGATATAGCAACTATTTTCATAGTATTTACATTGTCTTAGATATTACGGTGTAAGTAAGTCAGGTGATTTAAAGTAATAGGATGTATGTAGGTTCTATGTAAATATGGCACCATTTTATGTTAGGGATGTAAGCATCCATGGATTTTGGTATCCGTAGGGTTCTAGAACCCGTCCCCCCATAGGTACCAAGGAATGACAGCATTCATTGAGTACCTACCATGAAGATGTGTACAAGGTGCTTTTCTTGACCCTGAAGAGCACTTAGCTGGCATACACAAGCCCAGAGTCTTATCCCCTCCCCTGTCTTCTAAAGAACATAGTTCCAAAGTGTATGAAAGCCTAGGACTATGGGTACCACTGACCCACCTACCTTAGAACACATCCTTCGGGGTCATTTTTTCCTCTTCCCTCCTTTCCCTTTCTTCGCTTCTTTCCCCTTCCCCTGCAGTGCTAGTGACCCCACCCTCTACTGTGTCTGGCCTGAGCTTCCTGTACACGGCACCCAGAAGGTTAGCTTGGCATCCTCTGGCCAGTGTCCTCAGAGCCCATGGACTCTGCTTTGACTCTGATTCCAGGGACTTTAAGGCATCTTGATGTTTCACCAAAAAAAAATCCTTTTTTGTTTTGATGCTGCTGTTATTTGCATCAGTGGCTGCAGGGAGAGAATTTGGGCAATTCTGAGTTTTGTCTTAACCTGTTATAGAAGAATATGCCCCACATCATTATTCATTATGCACCCTTATTAAGTGCCTAACATATCAAAGTGTCAGGGATGTTTAAGATGTTATCACAGCAATTCTGGGTAGGGATAAGGTGTGGAGAAGACCACGAGGCTGGTGTTAGATGTGGGGAAGCAGAGCTGCCGGAGGAACAGCCAGGCAGTGCTGCTGCTGGACATCTGGGTGTCATGTCTGAAGTTGAAAAGACACCCTGTTAATGGCAAATAGAAGTTGTAGATGGATTAAACCAGGAAGAAGGAGGAGATGACGGGGCTGGGAAGGAAGCTGGGACACACTGGCATTGGATGGTCAGGCAGGTGAAGGACGGTCTGGACAGGAGTCAGAGTAGGGGGGAAAGCAGGCAGCAGTGGAGCATTAAGCGGAGGCCAGACACTCACAGTTCCACTGCCTGTGAAGGTGCGTTCGCAATGCAGGAAGGAAGTCACTGGTCACTTGGCAAGAACAATCCATTAAGAGGTGGGGAAAAATCAAGCAGACTCCAAGGGAAACAAAAGAGCATGAGAAGTGAAGAAGGGCAAACAGTGGTTGTGAGGAACTCACAGAGGTTGACTGTGAAAGCAAGGAAGAAAGGAGACAGTGGCGAGAGAGACTGGCCCAAAGATGGGACTTGAGCTGGTGAACACATAGCATCTGAAAGCATGCTTTTAAAATGTAGACACCTGCTCTGTGTGCCGACTTGCGCATGCTGCCTGGGAAGAAACCATCGTCAGCCTCACCATGACGCAGGTGTAGTAGATCTGCCTTCAGCCCTGGTGCTTGCTCAGACGCATGTGAGAGCAGCAGGACTTTCTCTTTCAAGAAAGTTTCTCAGAGGTTGGCTCCATTCAGACTTTTTTGCAGGAGCAAGGAAGGTGGCCCCAGCAGCACAAGGCCTGTGACCTCTGCTCCACAGTCCCACCTGCTCCAATGAAGATCCCAGAATTGAGCCTTATGGCCTCTGGCCTACTCCACCTTCCCACTACTGAATCCAGAAGTCCTTGGGTCATAGTACTGTACTCCTTTACAACCTCCACCAGCACCACCTTTCAGCTCTACTTGACAGCATCAATGTACTGCCCCATTCTGTGAGTGAGAGAACAGAGATAAATAAAGGTACAATAGTTGAATGCCCAGAGGTTCTTGTTTGTAGAACTGGTGGTAGAATTTGTGCTTCCAGGTTCTAGTGTCAGATTCAGATCCACTCCAAGGTAGGTTTTCTGTCACAGCAAGAGTCCAGTTGTTTGCAGAAACCCCTCCATCCAGCTCAGTAGGCCTCCTTTCACCACTTCAGAGTGCCTTTCACAGTCACCTTTGCAGCTAGTACTTAATTTCTTTTTCCTCTGGCTTCCCAGAGCATCAGACTCTAGTTTCAGGGTCTTCATTAATGTGTTGGTTGGGTAGGTACATGGTTGGATAGGTGGATGGGTGGTTTATTGTCCATCCAGAACATAAACTCTTTGGGTTAGGAATTTTGTCTATGGTTTTCATAGGAGTATGTCTAGCACGAAGCCTGGCTTATAGAAGATTCTTGCTGAACATTTGTTGGCTTAATAAGCTCATCCCATCAGGTTATGGACCCCTGAGGAAGCAAACTGCTTGAGTAGAGCCCTACAGGAAGACACCCCACCCCATCCCAGCTGGTTCCCATTGTGTCTAACTCCTACTTAACCTGTCAGGTCTCAGTGCAAACTCATGTTTGTGTAGCTTCCCTGGCTTGGAGGTTCCTTTTGTGATCTATATGTCTTCAAACAAGATGTAAATAAGAACCACAATAGTTCACATTTATCAAGCACTATTTTCGTTTATTTTGTTACTGAAAATGTAGAATCTTCCACTTCTGGCCTCATCTTGGCACTTAGAAAGTTCCTGATTTTGGATGAAACATTTCAGGTTTTTAAGTTTGGGATATTCAAACTGCACATCCCAATCTGATGAGAAACCCATGTTTCCTTTGTGTGCTCAAGCGCTGACCCTCCCACAGCTGCCCCTCAGCCTTACTTCCACTGCTTTCCGGAGCCCCACTGGCCAAGCTGGCTCTTCCTCACCTCTCCTCTCTGACAGGAATGACCTTCCTTTAACCCAGCTACTCTACGTGCATACTCATAGGAGGTTCTCAAGGCTGCTTTCTGAACTGAATTTGGCCTAGCAAAATCTAACTCCAAATCCCTGCCTCCTCTGGGCAGCCTGTCCTGAGTGGCGCTGGTTTCCCTTTCCTCCCTTGCATTGGCTTCCATGGGTTCATATTTAACTGTGCGTCCTTAAAGAAGGAGAGCACCCACTTCTATAGAGTTTCTTGGCAATGTGAAAATTATTTTCCCCTCTTCAATGATTGAGTTTTGAACACCAAGTTTAATCTTTCCTCAGCACTTTGAACCTATTGTTCTATTCACTTTTTTGAGAGTTTTGTTTTTATTCTCTTCTCCCATCTAGTTTGCTAGTAACACTACTGTCAACATGATTCTTATTCAGAGTATGTCAGATTCTCTCAGGAATAATTATTATCTAATTTCACTACTGGGTACCTGAGTATAAAATGGTTTATTTTTATCCTGCTTAACAAGGGGTGGGTCTTTACAGTCTAAGGACTCAGGAGGTTGTCCTAGAAAATTCCCCACTTTTTTTTTTTTATTTATTTATCAGCACTGGGGCTAGAACCCGGGGCCTTATGCTCTATCACTGGGTTAAACCCTCACTTTACTTTGCTTCTATAAATACTGACTCTCTTTACTCTTCTTGGATTTTCCTTCTGGAACTATAATTAAATTGAAAGAACTCCTGGCTCTACTCGCCAATGTCTACTAACTTTGATTAACTATTCTGGTATTGTCGGTCTTCATCTTTTTGGGCTGTGTGTTTGTTTGCTTGCTTTGTAGTGGGAATTGAACTCAGGATCTTTACCGCTCAGCTGAGCTACAATCCCCTGCCTTTTTATTTTTTATTTTGAGGCAGAGGCTCACCAAGTCGCTCAGGTTCCCACTGGACTTAAACTTTCCATCCTTGTGCCTCAGCCTTCCAGAGTGCATTGCACCTGGCCTTTGTGCTGCCTTCTTGAAACGTTGTGCTCTTGGAGTTCATTAGTTTGCTTTTCAGCTGTTTAGTCTGTTGCTTATTTTATTTCATCAGTTACAATTTATATTTCCAAGAACTCTTTTTTTTTTTATTCTTTTCCATAGTTACTTGTTCTTGTTTCACTTTTTCGTTCATGAACTTGATGTCCCCTAGTATTTCCCTAAGGATAGCTTGTTTCCTAACTCATAGACCTATTATTTATTATTTATTATTTCTCTTTCTCAGTTGCTGGTTCTTTGTAATGCTGTTGGTATTTATTTCAGTTTTTCCATGGTACAAGATAAGGCCTCAGGTAGTCAGACAGACCCTGGAAGTATACCTGAGGAATTGGTCAGCTCACTTTGGCTCCAGTACCAGTTGCAGCACTTCTGAGCCAGCCACGGAGTAGTGTCATATGTCTGTAACCCAGCGCTGCAAATTAATTGTTTCTACCAGTAAGCAATGCCCTACTTCACTTGGCCTGCCTTACCAGAGTGGGTAAAGAGAGGGTTGGCTATCCTGCTGCTTCTGCTGTTAACTAGTTACTCACCTGTCTGTTGCCCTGCCCACTCCTTCACTAAGCTCCAGCATCCTGGAGTCTCCCATCTTTTGCATGAAAACTCCTCACAGCAAGTAGTTCTGGGCTGCAGCACCTCTACCAGAAATGGTGTGATTCCTCACAATTCCTGGCCTACTAGCTTCTATTCTTCCTTCTCCTGAGGTTGGCTTTGATTCATTTCTTTCTTTCCCTAGAGTTGTTGCGGAAAGAGAATACTGCTGTTCACTCAGTCTCCAGTCTTAAACCAGAAGTCCAAACTGCGTGTTATAAAGGGGCTTCTGCCCAAAGAGCTGGAAACATTATAAAAGCTTCTTAATTAAGTCACAGCCTTAGCCAGGCACAGTAGCACACACCTATAATACCAGCTACTCAGGAAGCTGAGGCAGAAAGATCACAAGTTTGAGATGAGCCTAAGCAACTTAGGGTGACCCTATCACAAAATAATAAAAAGACCTAGTAATGTAGCTCAGTGCTCCCTGGGTTCAATTCCTAATACTGGGGAGAAACATTTGCCACCTTGAGGGCCTTCGAGGTGTAGTTCAGTGGTAGAGCCCTTGCTTAACATACAAAGGCTCAGATTCCATCCCTTACAGAAACAAAACAGCCTTTGACAGTGAGTTTCCAGCAGCTTCTGCTAATAGACATTGTTTGAGCATGCTGGCAAACTGAACACTTGCCAATTAGTACTGTCATTTCCTGGCTCGGAATGTTCAGAAGTCTTCCCTGGCCCCCTCAGGATGCCGTGGACAGTGCTGAAGTGGGAGCAGACACACAGTGGGAGTAGGCCACAGGGACTGCACGAGTCCCTGGCATTTTCTGGAGGTGTTAAGGAGGGCCCCTCTGGGCCCACGGACACTTCACGTGAAACCATTCCCTTCTTCTTTCTGGCCTTCCTCTCAAGTTCTTGCTAAAGCTGATCCAGTGAAAACCTCACATACCTGACTTTCTTTTCTTTACAGTTTCTTTACTTTCTTTGCTTTATTGTCCCATAAAGTCAGCAGAGACTCTGCCAGTAGGGCCTGGAGAGACTTAATGAAACAAATAGTTGCCAACTGAAGTTTTTGGCTTAATCATGTGTTCCTTTCTCTTAATCAGTTCCATATGCTCTGCTTTCCCCTTCTCAGCTTTCCCTTCCTGGCTCATTGTGACATCTTAAGAACTTGTAAATGAACTACAGCCTCCTGGACGTCAGGCCACCAGGCATACCCTATAGTTTCTTGTCTGGACTACTTACCTATAAGACATGTTTTTAGAAGATGACAGTGGTGGTGGCAGTGGTGATGCTGATGATGTAGGTACCTCTTCTATGCCAGGTCCTCAGCTAACTGATAACCGACCTTCCCAGAAATCCTGAGAGCTCAAGATCACTAGCTCATCTACCAGTATCATCTGTGTGATAGATGAGGTACTTGAGACTGAGAAAGGTGGAAAGGGGAAATTACAGCGGTGCCTCGGTTCATGAACTTAATTTGTTCTATGATTTTGGAAAAGATTGCCATGTTTGTGTATGTGTAGGGAAGATGGCCATGGTTGTGCTTGTCACCCAATGCAAACAAAAACAAAATTTTGCCACTGCTTCTGTTTGTGGACCAAATTGTGTTGGTAGTTGCCCAGGGTTACAGAGCTAACAAGTAGTGGAGCTGAGAATCAAACTCAGGTCTCTATGGTTTTAAAGCCAAGGCTCTTTTTTTTTTAATCCCTCAGTCTTGTAGTCTTGCATTTGCTTTTATTTACCGTAGTTCTTGGCCTCTCTAGTACATAGAACTCCCACAAGGCATGATTAAGAACACAAATGCCCAGAGCTTTGCCCACAGCCCTTTGCATTGAATGTAAGTTTAACAAATCCTCATTGATATACTTACACTGATTATTGTCCTGTTTTCATTCCTTCGTGTACACAACTTTGAATTTGTAAATGTACTGGTGATGACTGTGTGTCCTGTGTCACCTTTGCTAGCAGAGCTGCCTAGTGTTAGCAGATGGTGATCTCCCTGTGCTGCCGGTCCAGCGCATCCTGCTTTTCTCAGTGACCTCCACCTGGGTTTAATAATAGATCATATTTGCCAAACGCTGCTGCATGTATTAGCTCTTGTAATCATCAGTGAAATCTTGCAAGTATGTGTTCTTATCATCACCCACTTCTGTGGTTGCAATCTGAAACATGTAGCTTACCCAGGGCCATTGAGGCAGCACTTGGGGAATGCTGGAGCCCAGCATCCTGGTGCAGCACCTGTGGTGGAAGTCCTTTACCAGCCAGGCCACAGAGTACCCGCGCAGCAGACCATGCCTGCATCCCCCTTCAGCAGGCCTCACCGCAGACATGGCTCTGCCCAAAGCAAGTCCTGCACACAAGCAGCAGGTTGGCAGTGCTGAAGACCACCTGCCTACCTTTGCTTCTCTCCTTCACCACTAACTTCCTGCATGACTCTGCCAGTTCCTCAGCTGTCCTGAGAGCGGCATATAAAACAGGACAACAATCCCTATCTCACAGGAAGGTTATAAGCATGAATCAGATCAGTGTACAGAACCTGCAGGAGAAATGCAGCGTATTTGTTTGCTGCAGCTGCCGTAACAAAACACCACAGCTGGGGTGATTTAAACAACAGTGATTTATTTTCTCAAAATTCTGGAGGCTGGAAGTTCAGGATCAAGGTGTTGGGCTGAGTATGGTGGCACATGCCTATAATCCCAGCACTTTGTAGGCTGAGGCAGGAGGATTGAGTGAGTTCAAGGCCATTCTGGACTCCTAAGTTTGGTTTCTCCTGAGGACTCTTCTTTGAGATAGCCCTTCTTGTTGTGTCTTCATCTTGACCACATCTCTTTTTATAAAGATACCTATCATACTGGATTAGAGTCTACCATTATTACCCCCTTTAACTTTACTACCTCTTTAAAGGCCCTATTCAAATACAGTGACATTTGGAAGTACTGGGGGCTAACACTTCCATATGTCAATTTGGAGGGGACATTGCTCAGTCCATAACATATATCCATGGGGTGCTCCTTTCACCCCATGGATACAGCCATATAATACTGGGCCAAAAAGAGACATGAAGCAAGATTTTGATACAATGGGTAGTTCCAGCCTTTGAGTGGGAGTGGATCCAGGAAGGTGAGTGGAAATAAGAGATGAAAATCTGTTCCACTCAACCAGCCTCGGGTCCCCTATTTGTAAACATTGAGCTAAACGTGATTCCCATGTTTAAATAGATACATTTCACATGTCATGGTCTCTGTAAACACATTTCACAAGCCAGCTACTTCATCTGGTGCTCAACCAAAGCAGCCAGGACTGAGGGTCATGTTGGCTCTCCATAGCTTTTGCCTTGTCTTTCTTTAGAATTACACAAGATGGTGCCAGTGCCCCAGTCTGTCTGAGGGGACTTCCAGCTGCACATAGGTTCCTGAAGGTTGATCATGCCTACTTC
The DNA here is from genome assembly GCA_002564285.1 of Tympanoctomys barrerae. Taxonomy (NCBI): domain Eukaryota; kingdom Metazoa; phylum Chordata; class Mammalia; order Rodentia; family Octodontidae; genus Tympanoctomys; species Tympanoctomys barrerae. Next base: position 7,260 of record NDGN011190244.1, on the reverse strand, counting down.
CCAGCAGGGAAAGGGTTAGTGCCCTGATAGGGTGCTGCTGGCCATTAGTAATTAAATGCCCTGCCTGTGAAAGACTCCTGAGACGCTGTCTCTGTGATCTTCTGAAGCATGCTTGGCAGTTTCAACCTCAGCAGACCCAGAGCAATGGCTTGCTCATAATTGGTCTCTCTTCTCACTTCTTCTACTTCCTTGCTTGAACTTCCCAGGGCCACTTGTCAAATTAGCTAGCTATACCTGAGTCTGTATCTCAAGGGACAACTGCTGGAAGAATCCAAAATGGGGTAAGAATGCACCAGGAGCAGAGGCACACAGCCATAGTCCCAGTTTCTCAGGAGGCTGAGGCAAAGGAATGCATGAATCCAAGAGTTTGAGCCACCTTGGTGGCTTAGTAAGTAAGACCCTATCTTTTAAAACTTAGATAAAAATGGATAGGCACTTGCAACCATGTAAAATGTTGTGATATGCAATAGTGCCCCCAAGATAGTCCACTATGACCTTATAGAAGACTGTGGAGTACAGAGGCACAGCCCCTATTGTTCCTGTTGCGTGTAAGTTCTAGACCTTTTTGATCTGCTGGTCCTGACACCAATCCTACTAAGTGTTTTCCTCTGTCCTTCTCCCAGGTGATTGAGAAGAACTTGAGTGGCTGGTGGTACATTCAGATTGATGATAAGGAAGGGTGGGCTCCAGCAACCTTCATTGACAAGTACAAGAAGACCAGCAATGCCTCAAGACCCAACTTCCTGGCTCCCCTGCCCCACGAGGTGACCCAGCTCCGGCTCAGAGATTCAGCAGCAATGGAAAACAACACAGGCAATGAGATTGTGGGTCCCTCCCGGCCCTTGCCCAACACACCACATGGTGCCATGGACTCAGGGATGTCATGGTCCAAAGACTGGAAGGGTGGGAAGGAGGCCCAGAGAAAGGCATCCTCAGATATGTCAGCATCAGCAGGCTACGAGGAGATCTCAGACCCTGACCTGGAAGAGAAGCCCAGCCTCCCTCCAAGAAAAGAATCCATCATCAAGTCAGAAGGAGAGCTGCTGGAGAGGGAGCGACAGAGGATAGAGCAACTCCGGGGCTCTCCAGCCAAGCCTCCTGGTATGATTTTGCCAATGATTCCAACCAAGCATGCACCCCCAGCCCGGGACAGCAGGAGACCTGAGCCCAGACCTGACAAAAGCAAATTGTTCCAACTCAAAAACGACATGGGGCTGGAGTATGGCCACAAGGTATCGGCCAAGGAAGTGAAGAAGCCCAATCTCCGGCCCATCTCCAAATCTAAAACTGAACCTCCAGAGGACAAGCCAGATGCCATTCCCCAGAATCCATTCTTGAAGTCTAAACCTCATGTTAGGCCAAAACCAACTCCGTCTCCCCGGACAGAGCCTTCTCAGGGTGAAGACCAAGTGGACATCTGTCACCTCAGGAGTAAGCTTAGGCCTGCCAAATCCCAGGAGAAATCCTTGCTGGATGGGGAGAGCCACCAGGCTGCTGGGGGCCAAGACATGGCCTTTAGCCGAAGTTTCCTCCCAGGGGAGGGGCCTAGCTGGGCCCAGGACAGGGCTGGCAGGCAGGATGGGTTTGGCCCAAAGGAGACATCCTGTAGGCCCCCTCCAAGACCAACCAAGGCCACAGACGCTGGACCTAAAAATGTGCCCGTCCCTCTCCAAGACCCTACCCAGCAGAGACCTGTGGTCCCACCCCGAAGACCACCACCCCCTAAGAAAAGCTCATCTTCATCCAAGCCCCTCCCAGAAGTCAGAGGTCCACCATATGAAGCCAGCGAAAGCAGGGTGGTCCCTGCCCCCGGCCGTGCCCTGCTTGTGCCTCCCAAAGCCAAACCTTTTCTCTCCAATTCTTCTGGGGGCCAAGATGACATGCGAAGCAAAGGTGGCCTGGGGCCATGGGCAGCTGGCAAGATGGGAGAGAACAAGGAGAAAGCAGCCGCAGCCTCCTTCCCCAGTGCCGATGGCCCGAAGGACTCTCTGTATGTGGCAGTAGCCAATTTTGAAGGAGATGAAGATACCAGCAGCTTCCAGGAAGGGACAGTATTTGAAGTCCGGGAAAAGAACAGCAGCGGCTGGTGGTTCTGCCAAGTCGTTAGCGGTGCCCCTTCCTGGGAAGGCTGGATTCCTTCCAACTATCTCAGGAAGAAGCCATAGCTTCCTGCCTCCCTGACGGGAAGTCCTGCTGGTCCCTGCTGGCTTTCCCTGTGTATTTAATGTGTATCCTAATTTATCAGTCTCCATGCAGTTTCAAAGAAGGAAGCTACTGGAGTGCTGCTTTCTTCCCTGCCTGGGTGGAAAGTCAATGGCTGTGATGTCAGCAGCTCTGGAGCCGGCGCCTCCCATCAAAGCATTCCTAGAGCTCCAAAACCACCTCCCTTGCTGGATAGAAATCCACCTCAGTATCCCTGCCTTAAGAGAACTCCTCCTGGCCAGTGGCACTGCCACCCAGCAGCAGGACAGCGACACTTCCAGGCCTCCAGATTTAGACCTGCCTCCTGGGGCAGCTCCAGACAGGCTCTCACTGCTCAGACAAGGCATGGTAAGCAGCAGCCCTGCCAGGCCCCAGCAACTTGCTGTAACTCCTTCATGGATCTAAAAGCTAGTGGCTTTTTTCACTGTTGAAGAAGAACAGCGTCCTGTGGAAGTCAGCTCTTGCCAGTCCCCCGGAAAGTGTCCTCTTCCCAAGACCTTGGGTCCTCTGGCTTCTGAGGCTCAGCTGAATGCGGCTCCCCAAGAGTGGGGCTGGAGGTCGCTTGGCTGTCCTGCCTGCCGTCTTCTGCCTTGGGACTCTGACTGCTCTGAAGGGGTGGCTCCAGCCCCAAGCATACAACATTTCCATGATGCAGGCTCTAGTCCCTCTAGGCTGCTAGATGAGAATTCCTACTCCCATTTGGACCATTTCCCTCTTGTCTACCTAGACCAAAAGTCTCCAAGTCTGTTTGGAACAAGGCGCATCCCTCATGAACGTCCCTTGACTGAGTAGTTAGTAGATGCCAAACAGCATATTTGGCAGTTTGCATTTGTGTTTTAACCTTCACGACCTCCCTCCCTTTTAATATTGTACCCATGTTACCAATGAGGGAACTCAGCTCCATGCACCTAAAGATACACTAGCTGGGAAGAAAAGGAAAGAAAATCTGAATGCCTGTGCTGTTCCCCCTGTAAGAGGCACTCTCAGGGCGGTGTTGGAAGCTGACTGGGTCCCAGGAGCAGATGGCTGTGTAGCTTCCCTGGGTGGACAAGGGGGCACTGGGGCTGCTCCCACATCACCTTCCCTGTGGCATATATTGAGGTCTGCCTTGGAACCTCAACAACTGCTTCTCCAGGGCAGGGGAAGTCCCAGGATCCTGGAAGTTGTTCCCTGTCCCCATGCTGGTGTCCCTTAAGAGATAGTGCAAAGCTATGTTGGCTCAAGGACCAGCAAGTGGGTCTCTACCAAACTAAACATAGCAAGCAGTATCCCAGTAAGGAGTCGGCCAACTAAGGGAGCCAAGCAGACTCCTGTACCTCCCTGCTGGGGCCTTGTGCTCCTTTCTAGGTATCTAGGTGAGTTGTCTCTGTGTGCACTCTCCCTAAGAGAATCCTGCAGCAGCCCTTTCCCCCTTTTGGCAGATACGCTTAAGGGAAATGTAGAGAGCTAGAATCAGGACTCAAGGTTCTAGCTCTTAGCCCAAAGTTCGCACCTGTGAATTAGCTGCCAGGAGATGAGGTTAGAAGCCCTTCATCCCACTGACCCTGCAGAAGAGGAGGGAATCCGGTCCCACTCTGTCCTGCCTGCCTCAGGGATCTCCCATTCACAGTGCTCATCTGCTACAATGCTTTTGGCACCACAAAGCCAGCTTGCCTGGGGTTGCTTGCATCTACCTGCAGTGCCAAAGACTAAAAAGCCCTCTTGTGCACACCCAGCCCCTAGTCCCTACCACAGACGACAGATTCTGGCTGCTTGCCCAGGTGGTTCCTCTGGCCCACTGCAGCAACTTGAGTACCTTCCTTCTTTCTCAGCCTGTAAGGCCTACACTCCTGAGAGTTTGGGTCAAGCCTGAGGTGCTTCTTGTACCTTGACCCATGCCCAGGACCCTGGAGAAAAGTGGCATTGGGCAAAAGGAACCTGGGAGAGAGGGACCTACCTCTTCAAGACCCTGTACTTGGAAGGAGGCCCCATTGCATGATTTTCATCAATTTTTGGCCACTTAGGCATAAACACCCTTTGTGAAGCTGTTTTGCAGGGTTTGATTAACTTCTAAGGGACAAAGTTACTTGGGTTGTATGTGTGTTCTATTTGACTTTGGCTCTCAGTGACTTTTAAGTATTGTGTGCACACCTACTACATGGTGGTACTGGGTAGACCAGAGTGCGAGAGCCCCATCCCTGGTGTCACGAGCTGTGAGTTGTGTCTGCCTGCACTGCTGCAGGCACGTCTTTCACCTCACCTCCTTCTGCCAGGTCAGCCAGGTGGGAGTGAACCTTCTCTGACTTTCTGTGGACAGACGTTTCCCTGCAAGTGGAAAAAGAATTTGATTTTTCCACTACCATTACTATGCTAATGTGAAGTGTAGATGCAGAAGCTACATTCCTCCTGCTCACTGTTCTTTGCTGCAGTCACACAGATGACCTTAGGATAGGCAACTAGAAGCACTTGGTCTCAATGGCCAAAGACTGTCCTAGCTGTTGTTGCCTAGGACTTAAGTTTACAACATCCTGAACCATGGCTACTAGTTTAGGAGTGATTGCTGGAGCATAAGAAAACTCCCTGGAGTCAGGGCCATGGAAGAGGTCCTGAGTCATTGTAACAAGGTCCATACCAAGCAACGGGCAGGTCACAGGTCCTTAGACATGCTCCTTCTTTCATCCCCATGACAACCTTCTAGGGTAAATAGCTTTACACCTGATGTGTGTAATAAGAGATGCAGTAATGGAAATCACATACCCACTTTTATCCAGGTAGTAGCCACACTGGGACTCAAATCCAGGTGATTTTCTCCCGTGTGTCCATTATTTTCTGCCACTATCAGCAGTGAAATGTGCATAGGATTTGCAGGGCATGAAATGTCACATTTAGGTGTCATGCTTCACCCCTTGGCCAGACTTTTCAGTAGGTCACAGGCCAAAGCCAGCTGAAAGTGGCCGGAGGTGGAGGTGGCCTTCCTGTGCTCACCCCTGCTCACTGCCTTGTGATGACTACTTTATCTTCCATCTGCAGGCAAATGTACAGCATGTTGTAGAGCCACCAGATACTTAGGATATCTGAATGTCAGGACCAGCACTTGATAAAATAGGCTTTTGCTCAAATTTTGCCTTAGAATCATCCCTTGCCATTTGGTAGGCATAGGCCATTGTCTCAGGGTGAGACTTGGGAACAGCTGAGTTCCAGATTAAACCACCTTTAATGTCACTACCCTCCTAGGAAATTCTAGAGCTCATTCTTTGCTTTAAATAGTCATTTTAACCCTCTGCCACAAGGCTGCCCCACAGAATTGATTTCTATGGCAAAGTTCTTGGACTTTAACAATTTTCTGAGTCCACTGGAAATTCCATTACCAGGTAGGAAGTGGGAAAGCATGCATGCCGCATTAAAGGGCAGGTGCCAAATCTGCCCAGGGCTTTGGAACAGCCTTGGACTGGAGGATAGTCTAGTGTTTATGACTGAGTACCCAGTACTGAAAGACAAAGCAGGAATTGCTCCTGCCTTCAAAGAACTGGCAACTTGACATCACCAAGAACGGCTGGGAGTGTTGCTCATTGGTAGAGTGTTGAAGCCCCTCCGAGTTAGATTACCAACACTGAAAACAACAAACATTCACAGCCTGGTTCCCTATACTTCCATGGTGCCAAGTCTCTTAAGTGTCAGAGTAGGCTGCCCTCTGGGAGGCCTTGCTCTTCTCTTTGGACTGTGACAGTGGATACCTACTAACCTGAACTCTGTGTGGCACTGTTGGTCCCCTTGCTAGTTGTCCACTCCCATCTCCTTCAGCACTTTTGTGTGTACTATGGACAGCCATACCATACAGAAACCAAAGACTACCTGGTGTCAGCAGACTCTGGTCTCAGTGAGTGGGAAATTGGCTAGCATTGAAGTCTGAACTTGCCTTAGACTACTTTGGGTGAATTGCCCCTCACTTGGCTAAAGAGCTGGACTGACAGCCCATGAGGGTTCCAAGCAGAGCTGCAGAGTTAAAGTAGGGGAGGAGATGGCTTCCCTACTCCTCACCTGCTGGGCCACCTCCTGAGCATCCTTGCCACACACTGACGTCCAGCCGGACAAGGTGACGTCTGGTCTGGTGCTATCTTGCTGAGGAATCAGTCCCCTCATCACATTTCAGCATTCCATCTCCCTCTCCCTGTCTGTTCTGTACTTCAAAGCAAACCTTTTGAGCTACAGAGATAAAGAGCTTAACCTCTTCTGTCCTTGAAAAGACCAGACATGGTGCCATAGCCAGTGGCCTTTGCTTTCACATCTCGATACATTAAAACAGAAGGTGCTCCCAGCAGGCCTACTATACAGCAATAGTAGCAATACTAAGCAATTCTAATGCAACGAAGATGTACAGAGTTTACCCCCATGCACACCTGTTTATGCCTTTGTGCCCTGTAATTACTAGCAGCAACTCTCCTCTTGGAAGAATGGTACTAACTCTGATTATGACACCTTAGCTGCAGGCCACGTGTTCTGCTTCAGGGAGCTGCCAAGTAACTCGGCCATTTCTTCCATCCCTTGGGAAACAGTGGGCTCTGAACAGTGTTGTTGCACCAGCTTGCGTCTGCTTATAGGATACACTGGGGACCCCTGGACATCTCAGCACTTCTTGCACCCTCTTGAAAAAATGACTGATTCTGGTGGCACCTTTTGATTCCTTTTAACACAAAACATAAATATAAATGTGAGGGGGGGGGATGAATAACTAACTGTAGCATGTAGAAAATATATACTTTACCATTAGAGTTTTTTTTGTTTGTTTGTTTTTTTAAATAAACAAAGTGCTTGACTGGTTTCAAGCTTCATTGTGAAAATGAAGTGTCTGGATTTTATTTGACTGAAGAGAGCATGCGTAGCTTCATGCCAGTGTACCTTGGCAGGGGGCTTTGTGATCACAGAAAGACCCATGGAAGCTATGTTTGGGTGTTGCCCAAGAATAGGCCTTCTCTTCTCTGGGCCCTAGAATACTTCATTCTTTGAACTACAGGGTCCAGAAAACTTTCTTTTATTTTCTGGTTATCTCCCACTGTCATTTCAGCCCTGTGCCTAAGACAG
>NDGN011190198.1:0-17451 GCA_002564285.1 Tympanoctomys barrerae | reverse complement strand
GAGCCAGGGAATCTTCCATGAGTGGGGCTCAGTTATGCTGAAGAAGGAATCCTGGGGAGGAGGCGGGGAGGTCTCAGTACCAGGACTAGGCTCCAAAAGGGAGGAGGACTAAGGATGGAGGAACTAGTGTTGGGCTCGGTTCAGTACAGAGCAACCCCCAGTGTTATGGGCAGAGTGAGGCCGAGAGAGGACTGGAGCTCTGACAGACAGCAGCATGGAGTCTGTGTGTGTGTGTGTGTGTGTGTGTGTGTGTGTGTGTGTGTGTTGTGTAGGGATGATATTGTGAGGGTGGTGACAATCCAGGCTATGAGGTCAATGACCTATAGGGAAGGGAACAGAATGCAGGGAGCATTCTCAGGGGATCCAGTGTTACCTGGGTCAGATGTTGTGTTTCTGGGTATCCCAGCCTCTTGGGAAGCTCTGTGTGAACCCCCAGAGGGTGACAGTTGAGTGGCATCTCTAACCACTGTAGGCTTTCCCCCATGGATCTCCCTTGTGCCCCAGCTGAGCAGATCCAGCTGTCCTTCACTCTGGTGGTGGACCTAGAGCTCAGGGACACGGAAGGGCAGAATGTGGATGACAAGCCCCTGTACTTGCCACACAGTCCAGAGAGGGGCTGTCTCTGGGTCACCAGCAGGTGAAGCTCTGGCCAGCTTGCCATGTGTGGATGGGAGTCCTCCAAGGGGCCCAGACCCTGGGTGGTGGACACGTTGGAGGTGCAAACAGACATACATGGGAGAATGCGTGCTTGTCTTTGCAGGCCTTCCTTTTCCCTGGGGAATGAGACTTTGCAGGTGCCACTGGCCCTCTTCGCCCTGAACAGGCAACGCCTGTGTGAACGCCTGCGGAAGAATGCAGCTCTACAGACTGGTTCAGTGGTGGTGCTACAGGGTGGTGAGGAGATGCAGCGCTACTGCACTGACACCTCAATTGTCTTCCGCCAGGTGAGCTGCTCCTGGCCTTCCGTGGGTCTGTTTGTCTCCAGCACTAGCCTAGGAGATATTATGCAGTGGATGTCCTTCAAGGATCCTAGAAGGGGAGGGAGTGGGCAGGGAGCTAATACTCAGTAAGGTCAGTGAGCTCTCAGCAGTAGCTAGGGGCAGAACTATCACTCGTCAAGCCCAGTTCTCTTAGGTCAAGGTATAGAAAGATGATGTTCCTGGGGAGTAGGTAGGCAAAGCTTCGTGGAGGAGGCAGCATTCAGCATGGGCTCTAAAGGGCAGGATAAATGCAGACAGCTGGGAGGATGCTATACGCAGGAGTGGTGGTACAGCTGCTGGGGAACGGCAGAGGTATGGTAGGGATGAGCTCCTGGGGCCAGAGTCTGTCTGCAGTGAGAGGACCCAGAGGAGGCATGGGCCTGGGCTGATTATTTGAGCAGGAGTCAGAGGCCCTCCATCCCAGCTTGGCCAATGCTAATCCTTGTAGTTTTCTTTGGGCTCAGTTTCCTTCCTTGGGAAGTTCTTCAAGGGGTCCTTGGGACTCTGGGGGCCTTGGCTGAGAATTAGTGGCAATACTCAGTCCCCAGAAACAAGGACACTTCCCCACTTCACGGATGAGGAAACTGAAGCACAGAAGGGAAATAGCTTTCTAAGAAGTGAAGCTGAGGTTAGAATCCCATTTTCTGGCTCCGTGGCCAGTGCTTTTTCTTCCCACTGCTATACCCAGAGCTGTGGCCTGACCTTGGTGGGAGCTTCAGAACCTCCCTGGGGACAGGTGTTGTCTAGGGAACATGGCTGTCCAGAGTCTTTGTCAGTGGTGAGACAGGAGAGTGGGAAGGAGAGGAGGCGGTAAGACCTGATCTCTTGCTGGATCCTGGCCACGCGCAGTAGGGAGGGCACAGATAGGCTGAGGTCTGCTGCCAAGGATACGATTGCAAAGGGCTTTGTATGGGAGGCTCCAGCCCGGAGGGCCCCTTCCCTCCACCCCATTGTCCTTGTAGCTTTGTGTCTGCAGTCGCTGGCTGCCAGTGGTGCGGAAGCCTAAGGCTTTCTCAGACTAGTCTCGAGACTTCTGGAGGTCTATGTATTCTTAGTAGAAAGCAGTTTCCTAGCTGGGCTTGGTACTGCAAGCCTGTGACAACCCCAGCATTCTGCGAGACCAAGGCAGGAAGGAGGAGATATTTAAGCCCAACCTGAGCAACTTAGTGAGACCCAGACTCAAAATAAAAAATAAAAGAATGGCTATGCATGTAGCTCAGTGCAGAGGCCCTGTATGGATCCCCAGTTTGGTTCAGTCCTCAGTACAACAACCAATAAAAGCAACCAGTTTTCCAACTTCAGCTGTAGACTTCCTCCCTGATGCATCCCAGGTTCATCCCAGCAGAGCTCCTCCACCTCATGTCCAGGTGGCATGTTTAGCTCGGTGCCATTCTCAGCTCTCCTGGCAGTAGGAGGGGGAGGTAAACAGTCCTGCAGTTTGATACAGACATTGAACTGGACCTGTGAGGCTTTGTGGAGCTATGTTCCAGGGAGCCGGGCCTGGATCTGGGGACTGTGGGTGTAGGAGGACTGGGGCACACGTACAGATCACCAGAGAGGCCTGCAAGCAGGGTCAGAGGAGCCGCCAGGCCACCCCTGCCACCCTGACAGGGCATGATGGGCATCCCATAACTGGAGCTGGAAGGCTGTGTGGGAGCGGGGGGTCAGTTCTGGTTCTGGGAGGAAGAGAGTCCAAGCCCTTCTCTGGAAAGGAAGCATTCAGATCACTGCTCACCTCCCCTTGAGCCTCACATTGTCGCTAGTGATGAGCCTCCTCGTTCCCCCACAGGAGTCCTTCTTCCACTGGGCATTTGGTGTCCTTGAGCCGGGCTGCTACGGCACCATTGATGTTGATACCGGCAAGTCGACCCTGTTTGTGCCCAGGCTTCCTGCCAGCTACGCCACCTGGATGGGAAAGTAAGGAGCGGTGCCTGTGTCGTTACTGCAGTTGCTGACCTCTGGCCTGTTGGGGTGGCAGGATGGGGGCAGGAGCATAGGGCCTGGCCTGTGGGTGGGTGGCTGGACTCAGAGGCAGAAGGGAAGGCTGGTGGTCGGGCCCTCTGCCAGTGCCTCAGTTGGGAAGGAGCACAAATTGGAGGCACAGTTTTCAGATCTTGAAATTGAGGTTTCCAGTTAAGTTGAAATGTCTCAGTCTAGGGACTGGTCGCTTCCTCTTGGCCTCGGGTGGAGTAACCTACATGTGTCCTTGTGGTAGATTTGGCTGGGTCAGGGAGAGCAGTCTGGGGGCCTCTCTTGGAGCTCTGCCACTCGTGTGCAGGGCATTCAATCATGTCTGTCTGTGGCACAGATGAGCCTGTCTGTGAGAGTATGGAAGCTTCAGACTGTTTTATGACAGGTGTGGGTCCAGAGGCTGGGCCTGGCCCCTTGGAAGAAGTTCCCCCCTCCCCCAACCTCCCATCCTTCTGCCCCATCCCACCAGCTTATGCCCTTCTGGGAGCCAGGGGCCATCCCTGCCCACTCACAGGCGCTGAGGCAGCAGCTGTACTTAACCAGGGATGTTTGAGGTGATCAGAGGATCCCGCTAAATGTTCCCCACCTTCCAGCCTGTCATTTCTGCCTGGAGAGTGATTATTCTGAGCTAATGTGTAAATTGCAGCCTTCGCTGCCTGGAGCCCCAGAAGGCTCATTACCAGGTGGGCCGCTGAGTCTGTAGCTGGTTTGAATGACAAGGCATTTGGCTGTTGCAGGGACTCTGGTCTCTTTTCAGAGGGCCAGAGCCCCGTGGAGCTTGCCCAGACTTCCTGTTTCACCTTCCAGCCCTTCCTGCCCTGTCCTTCAGGTCCCTTCAGCACAAGGCCACAACATTTATTATTGGCCCTGACTTATTGTTGGGGCTGTTGGGGTGCGGGGTCAAAGCCCACAGGTGGACATCAGTTCTGCTCAGACACTTGGCAGAATCCTGGCTTGGCCCTGGGCCTTTGGCTTTGTTGGGACGACTGTGTTTTGGCAGAATTGGCAGCAGAAGAGAAACAGGCTCTGTTTCCCTTGGGGGATGTTTCCTCAGGAGAGAGAGAAGTGGACACGCCCTATCTAGCTGGGTTTTGGAGGGAATGGCTGGTGTCTCAGTTACTTTTCTCTCATTGCTGAGACAAAATACCCGACACCCAAAATTAAGGAAGCAAAGGTTTATTTAGCTCACAGTTAGTGGAGGTTTCAGTCCATACTTGGCTGGCAGAGTGCCACATGACAGGGCAGCAGTTCATGGCAGCTAAAAACAGCAAAGAACAAAGGCAGGAGCAGTGGCAGCAGCCTCTCTCTCCCCCTTATATTGTATTCAGGCCATCTGCCCCAGGGCGGGTGCAGCACTCATACCCGGCATTGGATCATGAATTAATTACAAACTCTAGAAGCCTGTCCCAATGACTGTGTGAGGCTTTGGGGGGACAACTAGACATAAACCATAACAGCTGGGCTGCGACTGAGAGGCCTCACCTGATGCTGCTTCTCTTCCTGGTGTCCTTTATTGTCCACCTTTATTCCATCCATGGCTGCCATATTATGAAGAGGAATCACTCTCTCAGCATGGTGTTGTGGCCAAACTGGGGCCTGGTCTTACTGGAGCTGTGATTGGAAGCTGGGTTTACCAGTGGTTCAGTGTGGCCTCCACAAGGAGGTCACAGGGCTCGTGAGTGGCCCAGTCACTGGGTAGGATTCCAGTTCCCTCCTGTGAAACAGTGGTGACACTGGTGGTGAGGCTCCACTAGGGCTGTTGTTACAGTTGTGGTCACTATGGGATGGTGACATGTATGACACTGCCGTGAGGTGGCTATGATACCAGAGGACAGATAGATCCCAAAGTTCAGAAATGGCCACAGAAATAATTTTGGACAGAGGCCATCAAAAAGTGGAGTTTGTGGCCTGGGGAAGATAGCTCAGCAGTCTAAGCGCCTGCCTGGCAAGCACAGGGACCCAGGTTTAGTCCCCAATATGTGCTGGCCCTGGAACCCTGCGTGTACTGTCCTGGCCCTGAAACTCAACATGGTGACACATGCCTATAATCCTAGCACTGGGGAGGCTGAGATAGGAGGGTCACTAAAAGTCTGAGCTGTGTAGCAAGACCCTGTACCAAATAAATAAATATATATTTTTAAAAGTGGAATTGGTTTCCTTCTTGCTTGCTGTATGACCTCTGAAGCCAGACCATGAGGGGTACTGTGGCTTCCACCTGGTTCCTCTCGGGGTGAGTTACCTTGAAGCTGGCTGCTTCACCATGAAGAAGCCCAGACTGGTAGTCAGCGCCGGCCTCAGCTCTAGTGAGCCTCCCTGTGGGTCCAAGGCCAGCCTCCAGGTCTTTCTGCTCAGGCCCTAGATGTCATAGAACAGAGCTTAGCGCTACTGTCTGGAATCTGTTCCTGATCTTGAGAATTGTGACCATGAGAAATTATTTTCCCTCCACTGAGCATTCAGGTAGCCCTAATAACCAGAACAACCTTGATAAAGAATTTAGATTTGGTTTCTGTAACAGAATCCTTTCTCCACCTGGATGAAGTCTCATGAGCTGAGTTGTAGCTTCAGCCTTTGCTATGAGTGGTGTGTCTTGGGAGTGCATTAATCGGGGCCCTTGTGCTCAGTAGCCTTTGGCCATGCATGGCACTTGCAATTTTGACCTAGCCTCCCTGTGCACCTCCCCGGGGCTCAGCCTTCTGGCTCAGAACTTGTTGAGATGTCTCTGCTCAGCTGGTTCAGGAGTCACAGCAGATGCCTCTTGCTGTGAGCTGTGGGAATGGACAGTGGTGGAGGAACACAGCCTCAGGGAAGGTTTGATCAGAGTAGCAGTAGCATCTCCCCTGCACTTTCTGTCTGGAGAGATAGTGGGATTTTGAGTTAATCTTCGCTTCTGTTTTCTTTTATGAAGAGCTGGCTTTGGCAAGAAATCAGAGAGGGCTGCCTATGGGTTGAGAGTGGTCATTCTGTGGGGCTGTGGGAGGAGGGGCTGCCTCACAGCTCCACCATCCCATGGCTGTACCTGAGTGAATGTCTGCCCACACCCACCATCTGGGGAGCCAAATGGTGCTTGACTTGAGGGTTGAAATCCCAGGACCTGATTGGTCAGGGACCAGCTGTCAGCAGTTAGCTTTTCTGGAGTGTACTCTTCACTGATACAGGAATAATATGTTGTGCCTTGGCCACAGCTGGGTTCCAGAGAGGCTGTTAAAAAGTTTTGCTTTCATTTGCCCCTGCTTTGCCTTGCCAGCTCATTGTCTAGTGCAGATAAACAGCCTTGGGTGACCTTGAGGGTGCAAGTGGGTCTGAGGGACTGGTCTCCCTGCTGAAAAAGGCTTGGTGTGTGCACTCAGCAGGCCACACGACAGCCTCCATCCTGAAGGAGAACCTGGCCCCACAGCTGAGATGGATCCTTGTCTTCTGCAGCCTTGGTGCCCTGTTTTGGCCACTCCTAGTGGCCTTTCCCCTCCTTCTGCTCGGGGTGACCTTCTCCAAGTCCACCTGTCTTGAGTCTTTGAGAAAGAAGGCACAATTACAATGGGGCAGGGACAAAGGAACTAGTTGTTTGGGCTTAACTTGAGGGGTGGCCAGATCTGATGTGGGTGCTTCTAGAACCTCTCATGATCAATAAAGCACCGAGAGTGAGGCTGACGGGATTACTTGGCCTTTGCAATCAAAACCCACCAGACCGAATATCTGACCTTCAGCTCCTCAGCTTCCTTCTGAGTCTGTATTTCATGGCTTTTGAAAATCCATCTGGCAGATCCTGCAACCCAAAGTCACCCAGGAAAACAATGCCTCGTCTGCAGGATCCTCCACTTCCTGTGTAAACTGTCCAGCTGTTAGTGCTGTAGACACTCAGGGGCCCGCTGGCAGCTGGAGGCTGGCCTGTTCTCGTCCCAGGCTCTCTTTGGAGCACAAAGGTGGTAGCTTCTAATTCAATTTTATTTGGAGTCTTTGTTCACAAAAATGTGATGCTTTTTGGATGTGAGAGTGCTTTCTGTCATATCCTATCAGAGTTAAGCTTAGCCAGTTTTGGCTGCTGGGTATCTGGGGTCCTCGGAGCAGCTAGGAAATTGCTTCTGTGACTCAATGCCCTGTGCAGCTGTAGAGCACATAGTGGGTGAGTGACTTGGGCCTGAAGAGAAACCCTCCCAGAACCTCTGCAGGTTGGCTGTGTTCTGCCCCATCCCTGGCCAAACTCTACAGTGAGAGTGTGCCTGGCCCAGGTTTGCAGGAAGGAAGTATTTGGCTTCCTGAGTGCAAGTGGCCCAGGAGGTGTAGCAAGCTAATATCTCCAGGCCGAGAATCTGAGGTTTCTGCCTGGCTCCTTTATCATGGGGCCCACTGTGGGGTGTACATGCATGGTGGGTTTGTGCAGTGGGCTGTACATGCAGGTGTGGAGGGCATATGAGGTGTGATGCATATAGGCTATTGTGGTAATGGAGGATGTATGTAGCATGTGTCTGTGGGTTTTCACGGTACTGTCCCCCATGTACACATACATACACCAAAGGTCACAGGGACCAAAGCTTCCTCAGTCTCACTCTGGCTGCCCAGAATCCCTGTGCTATTAGGGAGGGTGTCTGGGGTCCTCTTTAAGGGGCAGAGCCCTTCCTGAGAAGGGACTGATGGGGCATCTTTTGCTCTTCCTGGGAAGCCTGCACCAGACACCTCCAGCACCTCATAATTTCTAGCTGTGCTCACCCCTGGGGCAGACCTGTCTTGATTACTTCTCTGTAGGCAGTTGCTGTCCCACTGGGGGGGGCCTGTCTGAACCTGAGTGTCTAGGAGAAAGGGCTGCCACTTGCCCACAGGTGAGGTCTCCAGCACCGGATGCCTGCCTTTCTCTGGAGAGGGCTGCTTTCTCTTTGACAACCTAATGACACCCTGAAATGGTTGCCGACTTCCACTCCAGAGCAAGTGCCGCCGTGTTTTGCTGTGAAGGGAATGAAAGGCAGCGGTATTGTCTGGGGCTGAAGGCAGCTCTGGCTGCTGGAAATTGATGGTGACTGCTGTAATTTGGCCCTATTACTTATTCATTAACTGTATGCAGGTGGTCAGCCAGCCGCCAAGACTTGCTCTTTGAAATTTCATTTTCTGGAGGGCTCCATCCCATCTACGTCGGGGGGCATTAATTTCACGTCTCCCCACACGAAGCCTCACACAGGGTGTTGGTGCTCAACGCACAGGGATCAGGCATCGGTTCTGATTCTGAACTTGAACTTGTGCCTTGGCCCAGCTGCTGGCAGAGCAGGCCTGCTCAAGCCAGTATCCCTGAACACAGACATCTGAAGACAAGATCCTGTCCAGTGAGGGGACTTCCAGTAATCTGTCCCTTGCACGCACCTAATTGGGGCGAGCATGTTCCCTGGCCTGTCTTCCTGGTCTGCTGCTTTTTATTGTCTGCCATATAATGGAGCCTAGAATGAGCTGCCTTTGCTGGACTCCAGACTCCAGCTGCCTTTGCTGGACTCTAGACCCCCCAACCATCCACCTCCTCCCCTGGCCCTTGGTGGGCTCAGAGCCACCCAGTGACCTAGCCAGCCAGCTTGGCAGGGCTCAAGTGGCCACAAACCCTTCCAAGTCATCACTGCTGAGCCTTCTGTGGCTGGTTTGAAGCAGTAGCCTGGCATGTGTATCCCTTCGGGTGACATTTAAATGATTTTTACTATAATTAACCCCAAAATATGAAAAAGTAAGTACTATTCAAACTTAATTATCTCTGCCCTTTAAAAAAGACTGAAATGCACAGTGCAGACAAGCTGCTTCAGCTCTTCAGATTTTATCTGTTGGATGGTTATTCGTGTCGAGAACCAGGTCTATGGCTAGGGAGGTACTTTTAGGCCCCTGAGGCCCAGCTTGCACTCTGGCTAGCCTGTGTCCTTACTTCACTGAGGGGGACAAGAGCCACCTTAGCAGAGGGCACTGGCTGGGGGTGGGGGCAGCCAGTGCTTGAGCTGACGTCTTCTTGATTTGGGCAGAGCAGCAGGCTCCTGTGGGCTGGGTGACCCTTGCCCTACCTTGGCTCCTGCGGCCACCATATGAAAAGTGGCTAGGGACCATCCACAGATTGTAGCTTCCCTGTATTCACCTCCTCTTTGCTGCCACTTCTTTTAATTATTAAGCCCTTGACTTTGGTGCACTGCCTGGAGACCTCCCCAAGCCTCTGGTCTCTTAACTTTAGTGTCCTAACTAGCAAGACTCACCAGGTAGAAAGGGAAGGGAAGAGGGGGGGAGGGGAAAGGAGGGAAAGGAAAGAAAGGGAAGCACAGGGAAGGAGGACTTACCCTGGTGGCTTCCCTCAGCAAGGTGGCAAAGCTGAAGGGCTTCAGGCCTCCACAGAAGTGGAGGTGATTGGTCAGATGTCCAATTACACAGTGGCCAAGATGCCCTCTATAGGAAGCCATGGGGGCTGGTCTCAAAATCAGATCTTTTGTACTTCCTGCATCTGTTAGGGGTTTGCTTTCCACACCTGTCACAACTGGAGGTGTTAAAGTGACATGGACCAAGCTGGGTTTGGGGGTTTGCTGAGGATGTAGGCACCTGTCTGCATGGAGCTGGGACAGTCAGAGTGGATATGGTGGCGGACACCCAGAAACGCATGTTGGTGATGATCCTGCCTCTTGCTTTTCTGGCTCCTGCTTCTGTGCTGTCTACAGGGTCAGGTTCCATGCAGTGTTAAGAGTGTCACAGGTCAGTAGCTGGAGGGTGTGCAAGCTTGTGGTGGGCCAGCCCTTCAGCCGGGAGCTCCAGAATCTAGGCAAGGTGTTTGTCATCTGTTTTTACCTTGAGCTACTTGCATCTGTGCTAATGGAGGTGTCAGACCGTGGCCACTTAACTTTTGAGTCCTGTCTCACATTTGGAAGCTAATGTGACTGAATTGTGCACATTTAATCAATGGTAGGAGCTTGATGCCTAGTGATCACTTCAGAGGCAGAAAGAGAAAACTCAAAGGGCACTGTGGGCTGCAGCAAGTGGCTGATCTCAGAGACCCAAGTTCTTGGCCTGAAGTGAGTTTTCTGTCTGGTCCAGCTTGCTTGGCGTGTCTGTGAACTCTCTGCTGCTGGTTCTGCAGCCCACCCCTGTGCCCCAAGTCCTGAAGCTCTCTCCCTCTCTTCCTTCACATGGGGCTCTCAGGAACCCCTCTCATTTGCAAACCCCCCCAGGGCACAGGAAGCAGAATCTAAAAGCCATCTGCTATGCTTTCTCTGAGGCCCTGTGGGATGTGACACCTGCTGATGACAAATGAGACCATAGGCATTCTGGGGGTGGGGGAGGGTGGGGGCAGCTCCTCTGTGATGATGTGGAGGCCAGGTGTGGGACTGCACAGGATGGTGTATCCATGCGTCATTGGACTTGGCTGGTGACAGTCTCTCCTCTCTGGCTGGTGACAGCCTGTACCCATACACTCAGTGTGTTCCTCCGTATGTAAGCTCTGTTGCCAGCAGTGACATTGACTCATCTGCTGACTGAGAGCCTGAGGCTGGGGGTGGCACCATGCTGGTCCCAAGCTGGAGGTCTGCCCAGTGTAGCTGTGACCCAGGGTCCAACCAACCTCATTCAGTCTGTCTCTTCTCCCTGGCTGGTTTTTCAGGATTGATGAGTAAGCTTGAGTTTTTCTACTCACATTGAGTAAGACTGATACTGACTTAGTTAAAATGTTAATTTGTTATCTTTCATTTAAAGAGATTCCATGCAAGACTGGGAGGTAGCCTGTTTTGTGCCCTAAAGGGTGGGGCCTCATGGCTGCTGCCCTTGAACTCTCTGGAATAAAGGGAAATGGTGGGTTCAGGGGGCATTGTCTGCATCTGCCTTCCCCAGGCAGCCAGGGCCACAGAAGAGTGGAAGTAAGGTTGGCAAGGGAAGCGGGGGTGAGTCAGTGGTCACTCTGTGTCCCAGTGTCCTTTGAGTTTGAGTCTGTGCTGGACAGACCCAACTTGGTGCTAGGTACCAGCTGTGATAGGGATAGGGGTAGAGCTGTAGGATTTGTGCTTGTTGGGCAGGGTGGTGCCCATACCAAGCCTTGACCTTGGCATTCCTTGTGCTTCCTTCTGAGGATCCATTCCAAGGAGCATTTCAAGAACAAATATGCTGTGGATGATGTCCAGTACACAGATGAGGTGAGTTGCTGACGCCAGCGGAGCAGCTCTGGGTACCAGTAACTCCTGTACTTCAGGACTTCCTCTTCTCCTCTACCACAACCGAAGGACGCTGCCACTTGGCTGTCCACTGCACAGGAGCAACCTTGTTTAGAAAGAGCAACTCACACCTTTCCAGTGTGAGGAAGCCAGTTGGCCTAGGCCCTGCCTCTGGCTCAAGTGAAGCATTTGATGACCTGGATTTTGCCACTGAGATGTACTAGAGAAGGACATCTCTGAGAGTTAGCCAACTACAGTGAGGACACAGGTCTGACCAAAGTTACTACTGGCATTGACCTGGGCCTCCCCACGGGTCCTCACCATCTTCACGTGCCACTGCTAAAGGAGCCCTGGGCTGTGGAAGACTGGTGGGGTCAGCTGAAGTTAGGGCAGGTTTCTGACTCAGGTGTGGCTGCAGCCAGGAGTCCGGTAGTTTGAGTGACCAGATGAGTAAGACCCCCCCCCCTTCCCACCCCAACACTGCAGCTGTGGCCTAGCACACAGAAGTCTCATTGCCCTATCCCTGGGCACTGTCATAGCCCCTATATACTTTATAAGTCTGTGTTGGATAGAATGGGAATCACTGGAGATCTGACTCAGACCTGACAGGACCAGCTGGATGGGGGCCCTATGGCCACATTTCCCTAGACATGAGTCATATGTGGATAAGCTAAGAGCTGGAGCTACACAGTGGAAGTGTCTAGGGGAGGCCAAGCAGCTCCTCTTGCTCTGGGGCAAGACACAACCTGTGTCAGGGAATGACAACACCAGGTAAGATCCCAGGATCCTGGCCAAGTACCTAGCACTATGAGGAACTGCTCTCTCTCCAATCACTGTTGGGACCCTGCCTGGGCCTGCCTGCTTGGGGATGGACAGTGGTCCTTGACCCCATTGAGGCCAGCCTCAGCACCATCCTGTGTATAGGCAGGCCCAGCTCTGTCTCTAGTTCTGCAGTTCTGGAATGCCACTTCCATTTCTCTGACTGTTGAGATCTTCCACTGAGCCTTCCCTGAACTCTGGGGGACATGTTGACATTGTAGGTACTGGCATTGATCTGCAGCAAGCCCTTTGTTGACTCACATTGTTGTTGCAGTGCCTTTGCCCAGTCCTAGGGATGTTCAGGGCATCAGAGGTGGTTGAGACCTCAGACTCCACCCAGCAGCACAGGACAGTCCAGCACAGGAAGTAACTACCTAGGTGAATAGTCACTGTAGTGTAGACCCCTTGTCAGAGGTCCCCAGGTGCGCCTCAGTGAGGAACTCTTGCTTTGTCAAGCTGTAACAGCCCGTGTCAACAGCACCTTGTGCTCAGTTGGATCATGGAGAGGGAGGCAGCTTTTGATGAGTCCTCATGTGGTAGGGACAGGAGTCTGTAGATGAGAAAATGCAATAGAGACCTTCTTAGGTCTTCTAGCTAACCAGAAGGACTTAAAAACTCCTGACCAGAAGGTGTTAAAAACAAACTTTACAGAGAGATTCCCCTGGGAAGCAATTCAAGGACAGGGGTGGAGAGAGAAAAACCAGATAAAGAAAAGCACCAAGTGACCTTAGGACTTATACCAACAGACCAGAAAAAGAGCTGACAGGCAGCACACAGAGAGAAAGGCAAATGCACAAATGATAAGCTGCCCCTGCCCCAAAGCAATATAGGAAAAACAAAGAGAGGGCTATCTGACTTTAAGACAGTATATATTCATACCTGTGCATACATATATTCTAGAGTCACAATGTTACTTGCTCTAGGGTCATTATAGAGTACAGTAGATATTCACACATCCACTTACTAACTCTAAGCTAACATGAACAAGGTATTCCCTTGCCACTCCAAAGACAAGACCTTAAAAGGTTGGGAACAAAGGTCTACAGGTCCTCCATCTTTCTAGAGCCCCTTCCCCTGTTTCTTCCTTATCAAGGTAGCTGTGTCTCTTCTCCTTTCTCCCCCTTATTTTTCCTCTTTTCAAATAAAATGTCTTCCTTTCATTAAACTTTGTCCCTCTAATTTTGTATTGGGGCTGAGTTACAATGCCAGTGAGCTAGGGGCTGGGGAGATGGCTCAGTAGAATAAGTGCTTCCATAGCAAGCGCAAAGGCCTGAGATCAATCCCCAGTTCCTCCTAAATAAATGAAGAAAAATAAAAAATCCCAGTGGGCTACTTGGACAGCAGAGCAGTAGTGCTTGGCCCCCAGATACAACACCTTTGGTTCCTAGACGTGACCCCAGACCTGGCAATGTCTTATGGTTTTAGGACCAAACTTTTGAGGGTGACACGTAGTGTTTAAGAATCTGTTAGTACGTAAATAACCTGTTGTATTGGTCTCTGTGTACAGGATCTAAAATAGACTGAACATTTATTTGCATGCCCTTGAGGAGGTGATTTGCTACTTAATTTATATTTCTAACACCTGGAGAGGGAGGGACCTGCCCATCTTTTATTCTAATTTTTTCTTGATCCTCTTCTTTGCCAGGTACACCCCCACCCCAATAAGGGTACCTTCATGTTATTGCCCTTTGGGACCTTCACCTTGTCTTGAGGCCTTGTCTGGGGGACCTGGGATAGGTTCCTGTCTCAGCTGGGTCCCCACTGCTGAGTCAGAACCAGCTAAGAGTGCAGGTGGCTGCAGCCACCTCAGTCTGGCATTTTCGTTTTGATAACAGGGGAAATCCAACTCCATCTGTACTGTGATGTGGGGAGATGTGGGAGAGAACTGGTCTCCAAATGCAGGACAGTAGAGGAAATCTTAGGTGTCAGAACAGGAAGTCCTAAGTGATTGCATAGAATGACAGCCCCACAGACCAGCTTTGTCTTAATCTTTATGTATAAGGCAGAATTTTAAATGAAGACTTCAACAGAGTTCAAAGGGCAGAGCCTCTTTAGAGCTCTGGAGTATCTACAGCAACCATCTTCATTGTCGGGGTTGATCAGTTTGTTACTGTTAGGACTGCGATTCTCATCAGAAGTGAGGCCCTGTGTTAACAGTGGGACAGATGCTTCACATTGGGGTGGCATGGATCCCTCTACCCTGTCCTATGATGAGTTGCAGTTCTAGCCCCATTTACAGCTGAGGAGGTGGAGGGGGAGAAGTAAAGGGCCTTGTCCTTGGTCCCACAGCTGGGGATGTAAGCCTTGGGGTGCAACCCTAGGACCTCTAGTCCCAGAGGCCAGACCCTCCAGCCCTGCCCTTGCCCTGTCAGAGATGAGGGGCTGCTACAGGACATTTCAATCAAGGTGACAGAGGAGCTCATGCATCTTTGATTTAACATAGTTTAAAATAGAGCTGCCCCAACATGCAAACTGCTGGACTGTGCAAGGAGGCCCAGAGGCACCCAGGCCTACTCCATCACAGAACGTGGCAGGGCAGGATCCCTGGGCTGGCTCAACATGGATCAAGCCCATCTGGCTTCAGTCTGCCTTGCCCACTGGCAAATTGCACAGCAAGCAGTGCGTGATTGTCTCATCTGAAAAGGGGCAGGAGCCCCCGCCCCAGGCCACAGCCCCATCACATCAGCCCCATCACGTCATGCAACGCATAATACAGTCTGCCTCTGTAGTTTTCTTCTGTTGAGAAGGTAGCTTCCCTGAGAAGGGGGTGCCCAGGAGACCCTCGACTGGGGGCTTGACCTTGCTGTGAAGCCTATGTGCAGGGACTGGTGTCCTGAACCAGCTGGGAGGCAGCAGGGTGGAGGCTGTGTTTTGTGTACTTGTCTTCCTCTGTGGCACTGAGCAAATGACAGAAAGGGCCAGAGTCATTGATTCAGATGTAGGCAGGACAAATGAAAGAGAAGCATCCACTGCCTCACAGGGTAGATGCTGCCTCCCTTGCCACCTCAGTCTAGAGAAACGTCAGGGTGTGGTGGGGCCAAGCAAGCTCCCTGTCCTTTGAAGGGACTGCTAGATACTGCACTTGTTCCAGAGTAGCTGCACATCCACGTTATTTGTGATTCATTATTTGTGATGTTTCCATTTTTGCAAATCCTCAATTTTAAAAGCATTGCAGGCCACCAGTGTGCACTAATGTTTCAGGAGACTGCCCTGAGTGATTTATTTTCAAGAGCTTCAGCGCCTTGCAGGGCAAATCCCCTTTGGGACCCTGTGGGCTTTCCGGACTACACTGAGGAAGTCCTGTCTATCCTGTGTGAGGTGTATGTCACACAGAGGATATGTCCCTGCATGGGGACTGGCTAGATGTGTGGCATGTGTGGGAAGCCTCTGCATGTCCCCAGCACAGGATCCAGGCCCAGGGGGCTCTGATGAGTTCTGCCAGTGCCCGTCTACCACGACCCACCAGGGAGGACAGCTGCCCAGGAGATCGATGCTGGACGTGGCTTGTAGAAAGGCAGGGGCATTTAACAGCCCTGGTGGGAAGAGCTGATGGGTCCCCAGTGGCTGCCGCTTCATGGAAATGAGGCCCTGGGTTGACAGAACCGTGCTGTCATGTGTGCTGGGACTGCATTTCAAGCCAGCGACACACAGCTGTGCCGTGTTCGCTTAATTTTTGAAGCACAGCATCATGGCGTGCAGACCACAGCATAGCACTAATGGGTCTCCGTGGGGAAGGGTGGATGGAGCTATGGGCCAGGAGAGGCTTTGCAGCCGCTGAGGTAACCAGGGCCCACTCAGGCAGTTGTGATCAATAAAAGATGTTGCCCTGCCCAGGCTTGCAGACGCACAGCCTGCCCTCAGCGTCGGACCTCGGTCATCTGAGCGTCAGGCAGCCGGCGAGGGAGGCTTTCTTTTCCATTATTCCTAACCAGCACGTCCGGAGAGTCATTGTGGAGAGAAAAACCATCAGCCCGCACATTTGTTATCCAGTTCCTCTCTCCCAAGGACAATAGCAGATACAATCCCCAAGTGCCTTCTCGCTCTCTGATTCTGCTGCTGTAATTGATGGAATCGTTGTGTGCTGATGAATGTAGACCCTTCACGTCAACGTAACAACACACCCAGGGCCTGACACGTGCAGCTCTGTTCCTTTTAATGAGCTTGCCCCCCTGCTCGAGGGGGGGATTCAGCTGAGCCTTTGATTTGTGCAACAAAGAGGCTGAGGGGCTCAGTCATTCTCAGAGCAGTTGCTGAGTGACTGAGGGAAGGTCCAGGCAGACAGAGGGAGATTGCTATGTACAGTGTTTGGGGGGATCCTTTGGCTGTGGGCATCATAAACCTTGACAGAGTATATGGCTTTTGACCCAGTGCAATAGTTCAACTATTGCAGTTTCTTTTTCTTTTTTGAAGAAATAGATCTTTTTAAGATATTTCGCTTTTTAAATTGAACTCTGGGCTTTTGCCCTAAGCTACGTCTCCAGCCCTTTTTATTTTGAGACAGGGTCTCACAAACTTGCCCAGGCTGGGCTCAAACTTGGGATAGGCCTGCCTCAGCCTCCCAGAGTTCTGGGATTTATAGGTATGTACTTGGCACCCCTGGCTATATCCCAACAAGCTCATCACAGTATTAGTTAGAGTGACTAATCATTAGAGATAATGTAGGTGCTCAGTGCAGGAATGAGGAAATAAACTATGGCGTGTCTACTGAGAGACTGTTACACAGCCACAGGTTCAATTTGAACTTTGCTTTTTCCTAGCTGTGGACTTAGGCAAGTTTGCTGACCCACAGACCTGCCTCTTCTGTGAGGTCGGGGCACCAGGAGTGGCATCTTCGTGGATGGTTGAGTGAGCTGGTGTGTGTGGGAGGGCTGGCACAGGCCATAATCAAGGACTTAGTGAGCATTATGAGCCCCATCAGTGTTGACTGCTAAAAATTGTGTGTTTGAAGAATATTTAATGACAGGAAATAAGTGAAGCATATAATTTCATATGATCCAAATGTCCTTATAGATCTCTGTTTTTTTATGTGTGAAGCTAAAATGTCTCTGGGGATGGGATTGCAGGTGCATTTTATCTTTTCATAATTTTCAGTATATTCTAGCTTTCCTCTGGGAGCATGTCAGTATTTAAGAAGCGGAATATCATGTGTCAAAACTTATCAAAATGCCCACTTTAAACGTGTGCAGGATAGAGTGTGTTGCTGATAGCCCAATCAGGCTGTTAACACCCCGACACCTCCTCTTTGCTCTCCGTGTGTTTTGCATGTGAGAGCACTTGGGGTGGGCTGGGGTGGGGAGGGACAGGGCTGCGGAGGCTCAGGTTCAGCAGAACATACAGTAATTAAGATACAAGGTACATTGAGGGCTGAGGGTCAAGAAAGGCTGAAGTTACCCCCAGCGGGGTGACCAGCACCCTTGAGGCACTGGTGTCACAGCTAACGTTGTCTGGCAAATGCCTTCCCCAGGAGGAGACCAGTGAGGTAGTAGAGGAGGGGGTAACTTGTGGGACTGAAGTTCAGTGCTGAGTAGATGATGGAGTAGTAGGGC
>NDGN011190196.1:0-10666 GCA_002564285.1 Tympanoctomys barrerae | reverse complement strand
CTGACCTGTTTTGAAACCGTCTCATTGCTATTTCTTTCTCAATAAAAGTAATAAAAAAAGAAAGAAAGAAAAAAATAAACCTCATCTTCAAACGAACCTTGCATGAAAATCTGATGCATAAAATGTTAAACAATACCATTGCCCTAGTTGAGTCGCACAGAACTATTTCTTCTTCAGTTCTTTTCAGTCCTTCTGAGAAGGCCCCAAGATGGTCTTTATCTTATAATAGAATGTATTTACTACCGTCTTAGCAAAGTGTGTCAAACCTGTCTCCTCAGAGAAGATAAGTAGGCTTTCAAGGCAATATGTGTTTTCTCTATATTATTTTCAGGCACTTCTTTGTAGTAAAGGAGCCTAGGAATTTGCTCACTATTGTGAGGGTAGGTCTCCTACTTAGAAAAATCTATTCAAAAGAAAAAAAAATGATTCGATCTAAATAAAATGATATATACTTACAATACTCACATAGTCAAATATCCCAATGATGGAGACTACAATGATACAATTTTATCAAATTCTACTCTTCAATCAAATCCCCTTCATGAATCAGCCTCTCAGGGACAGGATGCCTCACCTCCTATGCATTATTTTGAAATCTGGGTAGAAGTCTCTGCAAAATCACAATATTTATCTTTTACATGCCTATAAAAGAAGTGTCATGAGGAATACATGAAGGTCTGCTGTCACATTGAGCCACATCTCGGCCCCCTTGCACAGTGGCTACAGTGACCTTTGAGCATCCGGATGGCTAAGCATGACCTAGCAGCACTTCCTAAGCTTTCTCCTTAAGCAAAATGTTGTAGTAGTCCATCTTTGAGACTGTGATGGACAAAGGCTTAATGATTCCTTAGATGCCTTCCAGCCATCTTTTCAATGATCCTGGTGCAAAGAACTTAGCTTCCTTTTAATCTATTATTCTCAGCGAATACACTCTCCATGGCTCAAGTTTTGCAATTTTGAAACACACATACAGAAACATTCGGCACAACCTGAGACCTAAAGGCTATTGGTTGAAGCATCATAGCACAATAAATGCAATTTGTGAAATTAAACATTATTTTATTGCCATTATAAAATATCTCCTTGTGTCCTTTGAAAGTTATCTCAAATTTCCTTTCTTCATAGAGCTTCAGACTATTATTACAGCAGTGATCAGGTGCAGGGAACGGTCTTATTTGTCAACATGCAGTATTGCTATAGTCCTAGGGGATGAATTACTTCCTTTCTTTCATAGGAAAAACAAACAGCGATGCTTACGTTCTTCCCAAGCATATTTATTCTACACATTTTCTTACCAAATTAAATATTTCCTAGCAAGAAAATAATTATTGAATTAAACAAAATGTAGAGCTCACTAGAAACCACAAAATAAAAGTAAAGATCAAATAATTCCTAAAAGAAAAATCTATGCAAGTAAACTGAAAGTAAACATGAATCTTCTCCTTACATACATATTTTGTTTTCTTTCATTTAACCTGAAGTGGTCAAACAAAAAAATCTACTAGGTGCATTTTTATTATTAGTCACAAGTTTGAAGAGCCAAAGAAGAAAAAAAGTGACACATCACTTCCCTTCATCAAAAATAACTTATAGTTATTATGCAATGACGTGATCACTATAGATAAGGACAAGATTTTAGTAACTAAAGTGTGCTTTATCACTAACAACACCTAATAGGTGCTCAATCTCATCTTCCCTAGTCAGTCTCACTGCAATGATTTCATCTACTTTTGTTCTTTTTATGCTCAGAATTGCAACAGCGAAGGGAGGGCTACTCCACTGCATGATGGAGATTTAGCATGTTCCTCTAACAAGTTAAAAGCCCTACACATGAGAATTTCATGCTTCTGGTCATTTTAAAACATCATCTTTCCTTATTCATTTAGAAAAGAGTTTGGTCTGTGTGGATTTCTCAAGGAGTTTAACACAAACTACCTTAATTATTACAGTGGCCTTCTAATATGGTTATTACAATCATACCCATTTTCCAGGTAGGAAAATGAAGACAAATCAAATAGGAAATTAAATCCTAAATCACATGATTTCAAGGCCTTTCCTGTTTTCTTTACTTCACACAATCACATCATATATGCTAATTAGGCATTTGGGGCATAAAAAGATAAGCTATCCTCAGATCTGTGTGCTAGAGATTCAGTTCTTTCTTTAAAAAAAATATTTTAATGTATTTAGTACAGAGTCTATAGGCTCTCACTCCACAGATCGCACTCCTAATGATCCTCCTGCTTTCAGCCTCCCAAGTGCTGGAATTACAGTCAGGCGCCACCATGCCCAGTCTCAATCACCACCTTAGTGCGCCCCGGGTGTGGGGCCAGCATAGCAGGCCAGGGATCCACCCAGGCCCCTGGTTCTGCCTAAGTAGGTGCTTTAGCCCACTGAGCTATCTGGCCAGCCTGTGAGACTCAGTTCTAATGTCTCTTTATTGTTAAAAGGTGGTATATATAAAATAATTTAAAGGATTTGTATAAAATATACTGGAATTAATCTAATTACATTTATTGAAGGCAATTCAGAAGTTAAATTCTCCTATTTGGCCTTCAATATCTATGAATAATTTTTATATGGAATAATGATTATCCCTCAAGATGTGAGTTCCTGCAAAATCTTCACTCAGATACCCCAGCTTTAACGTCCCTCTTAATCTCTTAGGGTGCATTAAACATAAGCAGAAAATCATATGCATGAATTAGCATGATCATCACTACCATCAATATTCACAACACTTTCAACACCAATTTTATATGTAATATGCACACTTCCGCCACATATGTCATGATCTCCCAACTAAGCAGGATGTTTTTGGTTCTCTGATTTTAAATCCACTTCCTTTGAAATCACAATAAATTTATTTTTAAACTATGACAAGTTGTATGTAAATGGTGTGTGTGGATGTTACACTTTGAGGAGATGTCTGTGCTCCGTTATTTAAAGCTGCCTGAAGCTCGCAGGCATGCTGCACTTTTGCTAGGCAACCCCTGCCTACAGCTACTAGTCACATTGGAGGACATATATGATAAGAGCTCCAAATGCATTCTAAGGGGTTTTCTTATTTTTTAAAAAATAAGCAACTAAAACTATGCAGTTAGTATTATATTAGCCTCATGGACCTCCACATATACGAATGACACAGAATATGCAACTTTTAACACCTCGTTCTACAAGATAACAGATGCTAAGTAATTTACTCCAATCACACAGCAAGTTAATTATTTAACCTTGATTATAACCCGCATGCTTCTAACCAGCAACCTTTTCACCGCCTCTTACTGTCCTTCCTTAAGCAGAAAGCAGGCAACCTTCTTTATTGTTTGTTTGTCATATTTTACCTTATTTCATTTGTCTACAGTTTTATTGAAATATATTGGAGGTATAATACACTACATATATATTTTTCTTTCTTGTTAGTACATGCCTGAGTACATAAGGTTCATATTCTTCGCAAGGATTTGTACAAATCCATGACCCACCTCCCTTCTTCACCTTCTCCTCCTGCTTGCCTTCTCCTCCATCTCCTGGTCTCCTTCCCATACAAGAAAAATTTAACATCCTACTTCTGATTATCTATTTTTTATTTTATACTTTATCTATATTTTGTGTTTCTCATAAAAGAAAAATTATATGATATTTAACTTTTAAAAAAAAAGTTTTAAAAACTCTCTCTAGGCAGCTTGTACTCAAAGTGATCCTCCTGTCTCAGCCTCCCCAGTGCTCAGAACAGGCGGGCATGACCAGGCCCGGTTTCAGGCCGGCATAGCATATGGTACGGGGATCACACCCGGGCCCTTGCGCCTGCCAGGCAGGCACCTAGACCACCGAGCGATCTCCCTGGTCCCTGTATTTAACTGTGCTTCTGATTTATTTCAGTTTATATCGTGCCTCAATTTAAACTAACACTGAGATTTCACTTTACCCCAGAAAGAATGGCTGTTGTCAAGGAATCAAATAGTAAAAAAAAATCTGGTGAAATTGTAATGCACAAGCACTTTTTTACACCATTAGTGGGGATTTACACTAATGAAACACCCATGGAAATCCCATGGAATTCCTTGAAAAACTAAAATAAGAAATTCCATTCCACCCAGCTATTTTAGGTATCTTTCCAAAATAATTAAGGCCAGCCAAATAGCTCAGCAGATTAAAGCGCCTCCAAGTAGGTGCAGGGGTCGGAGATTGATTCCTGGGCCTGCGATGCCAGCACTCTCCAGCCCCTGGGACATGCTGAGATGGCAACTGAGACTGGGCGTGGTGGCTCATGCTGTAATCCCAGCACTTGGGAGGCTGCGAACAGGAGAATCACTACAAGTCAGATGTAGTAGTGAGTCCCCGAACACCCTGTAGACCCTTCCCTAAAATACAGAAAAATAAATAAATAAAATAAACAAAAGAATTAATGGCATCATATTACAGAGATACAGGCATGCCTGTGTTCATAGCTGCACAATTCATAATAGCCAACTCCTGAAGCCGCCCCTACTTCCATGAAAAGAAGGCTTCTGAAAAACAGCCCCTCGTGCACCCGCCTTCAAAACAAGACAGTGCAGATTATAAGGAAAGTAGTAACATTCAGTGGTTAGGGAAAGGGCTACCTAATTACACATGACAGGGAAATTTCCCATGTTTGATTTTAAATGTGGTGCTTCAACTCGGTGTTTTCATTAAAGGACTTGCTGAGTAAGCTGAGATATTGTAGCTAGACGTGTCCTGTGATAATACGTAAAGCACGGGCTCACTGAAACGAAGGTATCTGAATGCATAGCATTAAAAAAAATCATTTAAACATTGACAAACTTCATGAAGTCTAAGTCTGCAAGTATGTGCATAAAAGTCACATTCTTCTTTTATGCAAAAATACCATTCTTTCCTTATTTATTTATTTATTTATTTGGTACAAGGTCTTGCTACACAGCTCAGACCCCTACTGACCCTCCTGTCTCAGCCTCCCCAGTGCTGGGATTACCATGCCAGGCTTTGGTGTCCAGTATGGCACTCCACAGGTTCTGAGGCCAGCATGGCATGCAGTACTGGGGTCAGACCCAGGTCCTTGAGCTTGCCAGCCTGGCGCTTAGAGCACTGAACTATCTCCCCAGCCAAAACTCCCATTCTTAAACACTGATTTCTACTCCAAATTTTTCTCTGATGCATGTGTAATTAGTTCACATTTATTTAATTCTCCTTGATCTATCCCTACGTTTTGGAATTTGCATCAGAATTTGATGAGTGGATAAACCTTTCCCTAATATTATTTTCTGCCTTTGCTCAACATTATAAGAATACATTGAGAAGGAGCCTATATTCAATATTTTATTTTACCCAAGCTGACTATGAGGTAAATGTTGTGTAATTAAGTCTGAAATTATTTTGCCAATGTAGAGGTTTTTTATGCTCCAGCATGAAGATCAGTCTATTCTCTGCACACTGAACATACTCTATCACTCTATCACACCACTGACTCAAAAGAAAATTAATATTCCACATGGACATAATGAGCCTAAGTATCTGACAATGAATCATTGGTGACTGGCACACAGGGCACCAGCATAAAAGCTACCTTGTGTTGTACAGAGTTTATTACTGTGAAAAGCTGTGAGGAAAGTGATAGAGAAAATAATAGAGAAACTCCTTCCCAAGCTGGTCTATTCTTTCAGCAAGTTGCATGACCTCGGAGAAGATGCATAATTCCTTGGGCCCTCAATTAGGATTGATCTCTAAACTATTTCTACCTCCAAAATATATTATTTCAGTTCAAAGAGAATTATTTAGTTATAGAGAAGTCAACAGGAATTTAATTCATTGCGGAGCTGAGAAAATCAAATGTCTTAGATCACCTCAGTTTCAATATAACATAACCCCTTTTAAAAATGAATTTGTGAAAAGCTATTTCAGACCTGAGAACTCAATAAAGAGAATTGTAATGCTTTAAGAAAACAGACCATGAGTTTAATTCTTTGCTTGACTCCTACTAGTTTCTAGAACTATAGGAAACCACTTTCTTTGCCTATGTCTTATCTACAAACAGGGGCACAGCATGAATCAGTCACAGCTCCGGAGAGAAACAGCAGATGACCCAAGTAAGCCACTGGAAGGGGACAAGGTTCTGTAAACAAATTTGAGCTTCATTTTCGGTTTTCAGTTCAGGCTCTGTGTGTGTGTGTGTGTGTGTGTGTGTGTGTGTGTGTGTGTACTGATATGTCCCCTCAAGCCTGCTGTTGTAGTGTCATCCTCTACTCCGGAGCTCAAGCCCAGAAACTGTGCTCTTCTTCTGTTCCTATCTACCCCTGAAGCCCAGCCCAGGCTCATGGTCCCTCTCTACCAGCTCCTCTGTGCGTGACCTCTCCCCAGCTTCACTGCTCCCATCCCATCCAAGTCATTGACGGCTCTTGCTTAAGCTCTTTCAACACACAGCTTCTGTTCTTTTCTAACTGGAGTCACAGAACATTCAGTCAGAGTGAGCATTGTAACACACGGATAACATGGTCACAAATCTAATGAACACCCTCCAGCGGATTCACAGTTCCTACTGTTTACCATACTTTGCAAAACCCTTTAGCATTTAGTATTTTCCTCTCTCTAGCCCAGGCTGGTCCTAATTTTCTATTAGTTCCTCCCAGGAGCCCAAGATCCAGGAATAAACAAATTTCACTTTTTCTTCAGGGTACTGTACAAGTTCCTTCCACTTTCAAGACTTTTGCATTCTCTGCTCTCATTTCTTAGCCCAATCCACACCCCAGCACGTCACTTCCTTCAAGGATCAGCTTGCAGCCAGCTCCTGAGAAGTTTTCCTGATCTACTCTAGCTTTTGTCTGTTGGTTTCCACGTGATTGGATTTTGTCAGGGAAATTATGAAAGTCTGCTATATACAGGTGTTCACTGGAATGACCTAGAGTGCTGCTTTTATGCACAATACCTGGCCATTTCCCTTGGGGGAGAATTTATGTTCAAGTGCGCTGTGAGACCATTCTTGGTTTCAGCCAGTGGCAAGTCACTCTGCTTGAAGACATGAAAGTGTGATGGCGCTAAACCTCTTGTGTTGAGCACAGTATTTAAGAAACAGCAGCAGAATGTTGGCCGTTTCTCTGTTGCCTTCTGATGTCTCCATCTCATGCACGATAGAGGAGTCTCCCTCCTTGGTACTGTTCCTGCCTCATTGTGTGGTAATGTATAATGACAAGATTCTCACTTCTGCTGCACATTAATAAACTTACTTCCATCCGTATAAAAGTAGATATTTCTTCTCTGCTGGTGCAGATATGAGCCTCAACTTTCTGTGGCAATGTCTATGTGGCTCCTTGAGGTTTATATAACTTAACTGAATCAAAAGCAGCCGTAAGCACATAGAATTTTGTAACATGACACTTCCTAATATTTTAAACATTTGTGAAATCTTCCAATTAAAGTTAATACTGAGTTGAGGTCTCAGAAAAATCATTAAAAATTAATTAACTACTGTAATCTAAGTAGGATCTGCTTATCAACTGGGGGGGAAAAAGATAGGATAGAACCTGCAAAAATTGCCTGAGGAATCTCAAATATAAGAGCAATGAAAAGTAGTCAGAAAAAGTTTCCTTAAGTTAGTCAATTTACAACTTAGATTTAGAGAGGAGAAGCCTCGTTTTTATCCTTTGTTCTAATATCATAAATGTTTAAAAATAGAAAAAGATTTGCAAAAATATTCAAAGATTCTTAGATGAAGTCTGAGATGGAATACAATTAAAGGTAACATGTTTCTTCAATTTAACCACCAGAGTAGTTTCCTTAAAAAGTTATTCAGGGGCCGGCGGGACAGCTCAGCAGACTAAATGCCTGCTTAAGCAAGTACAGAGACCAGGCTTGAATCCCCAGCACCACATGCTGGCCCCACCTGCAGGCATGCTGAGCCAGCCACTGTGACTGGGCATGGTGGCTTATGCCTGTAATCCCAGCAATGAGAAGGCTTAGACAGGCAGATCACTGAGTTCAAGCTGTGTAGTGAGACTCTGTACCAAATATTTATTTATTTATAATAATAAATAAATAAATAATTTATAATGAATAAATAAATAATAAATAGTGATTCAGATCCAGGTGTAATTCCATTCAAAATTCTGCTACACATGATTCCCCTCAACCGAGTCAAAGCCAAACTCCTGAAAGGGAACCTCAAGGCCTTGTATGGTCCGCTCTTCTATAACAACTTGGTGTCCACAGCATCCCCACCTCCCCCTGGTCCTTTCACTTCTTTATTCCTCCATCACTTCTACTGGACAAAACCATCTCTTTGCTATCTTTTAAGGCTCTAGGTAAACTCTTACCTGAATATTCTTCATCGCTCCTGTATATCCTACCTCAGTGCTATTCTACTCTTTCTCACTCATTG
Source organism: Tympanoctomys barrerae (assembly GCA_002564285.1). NCBI lineage: Eukaryota > Metazoa > Chordata > Mammalia > Rodentia > Octodontidae > Tympanoctomys > Tympanoctomys barrerae. The sequence continues at coordinate 2,295 of NDGN011190196.1, read as the reverse complement.
CTTTGCTCACTCATTGCTTTCTCAAGGAGGACCATCCTAAGACTCCATTTGAAGTTGCAGCCTGCTCTGAAACACTGCCTTCTCCATCCTTGTTCCCTCTGTGACTTTATTTCTGTTACTACATGACAGGTGTTCCAATATGCTGTGCCACACACATCTATACTATGCTTATTATCACCCAACCTCCCTAATAACATGTAAGCTTCATGAGGTAGGGATCTTTCTCTGCTGCTAAATACCTCTAAGAGTACCTGGCATATAGAAGACATTTATAACACACAGGTAGAATGAGATAATAAACCCATGTTTTCCCTCATTCAAAAACAAAGTCTATGGGAGAATACAGACCGAGTAGGATTAAACTTCAAGAATTACCAAAAAAAGTGGAACACTAGAAAATTTAGTAAGGAAAGTCTATGCCATGAACAACTTCATACTTTTCAGTTGGACAAGAAAAATTGTAGAATTAAGAAGTTTATTATCTCTGTGAGCCAAATCTAGGTTCTTTATATGTTTCGTTTACTTCCTTGCCTATATTCTATATTACTGTATTAGATATCAGGAAATCCATAATGATATTTTCAAGATGAATACTTCAGATGAATACTTAGTGAGGGATGCACAGGAGGAAACTAAGGCTCTGCCCATTGGAATAGAAACCAGAGATCAACATATAAGCCAATGAAACTACTGTAAATAGAGAGTCTCCACAGGACTATAATTTTTGTGAACTCATCAGCCAATAGAAATAGTTTTATTTCCATCTAAATTAGAATATTATCCATAAATTTGATATACTTGTGTAAAATGTTAAAATATATTTTTATTGTTTAATTAGAAATCTTTAATTGATTTTAACTTTGAATATGTATAGGTTACAATTCTTTAGAATTCTCTTACTATGAAAATAATTCATTTTTTAACTCATTATCAGTGAAGTTTCACTTACCTATATGTTGATTATTTATTTATTTATTTATTTGCCTACAAGGGATGCTGCAAGCCCAAAGCCTCCATATTTGGGAAAGTGTTCCACTACTGAGCTACATCCTAACCCCTTTTTATTTTACTTTGAGACAGGATCTTACTAAGTTTCCCAGGCTGGCCTTAAATTTAGGATCTTACCTCCTCAGCTTTACTAGTAGCTCAAATTAGAGAGATATACCACCAAGCAGAACATCATTTGCCTGGTTAGCTCTTCATAATTACAACAAATTTAGAACCTCAGAGATTTCATGAATACAGTGAGCAGATAATATGAGAGGAACTAGTGAACAAGTAAGGTTTTAGCAATTAATGACAAAAATGCAGTTATTCAGCTACCTAAACAAATATTAGTTTCTTTCATTACAAGTTTTTTTCTCTCTCATTGCTTGACTATTAATTTATTTGAGCAAATAATCTTTTATATACCTCTTGACTACAAATTAATTTATCTACTGCACTTGTAAACAAAGTGAAAAAGACACAATGGAGAAGTTTCATCCATCCAGGTCTTTAATCAATGATTTTATTACCACATAGGACAGAATTTAAGTGGTCAAAACTGTGTTACTACTAAAACTTACTCTCATATAATTTTTGAACTTACACAATTTATACATCAATATGTTTAAAATGATCTACACTAAACCATTGAATTGTAAGGATATACAAATCAGGGGTTATATTAAAGACAGTGTGAAATTAACATGATTTTCTATGATAACTTTAATATTTAGAGAAGCCAGGTGATGTTCGTTGCCTATTCTTTTTAGGTAAAAATATCAAATGATACTTCAAATAATTATAATAGTTTAAGTGAATAATTTCAGCTGTTAATTTTCTTCACTTCAGAATTTTTAATTGCTAATGTTGATAAGGCCAATTGAAGGACATTTTGATTATAAATGGGGCATAATTATTCAATGAAATATAAACTACATTACAATTATCATTTATCACATTCAATTGCATGAACAGTGCACACTATAGTCAATGGTTGGCAGCAGGTAATTATTGCGAGTTGGCCTAAGGGAACTTTATAAATGACCTTCACCTGATATTCAAAACAATCAAGTGTAGATATACATAAGAGAAACTTTCATCATCAAGCAGGTCATAGTACAAATATCTATCAGAATATCTTGAACTCACTTTAAAGAGTAACTCTGTGTTTAAGTACTGAGTTAGAAAGATATCTGATGTGGTTCTAATAGTTCAGTCTTATTTAACACTCATGATAAGCCAGGAAGGTGGCAACATGGTGAGGCACAGAGAAAAGGGCTTCTCTGAGATTTGGTGTCCAGACTCTGA